>JAJOOO010005397.1:0-63377 GCA_029582685.1 Solanum piurae | reverse complement strand
ATTTATAAGTTCTTGATTTTCTTGGGAATCTACATCCGACTTTTCACTAATTTCCTCTCCTTCTTCTTCTTTTTGGTTTATATCATTATTTAACTCAACTTCAACTAAGTTAGTAACTTGTTCTTCTAAAGAGCATTCCCCTACCTTTTTTTATTTAATTTTAACATTGTTTTCCAAAAATTTATCAAGAGCACCTTTTTGAGATTTTATCAAGTTATCAACTTTTCTTTTTCTTTTAAGTTTTGAATGACCAAGTTCATATTTTCTAGTTGACATACTAAAATCTAACAAATATTTTAAACACTATTCACAATATCAAATAAAAAATATAATAAACATAAGACACAAAATAAAAATAATATTTGAAATTAGAATGATATTACCGGATTCAAAAGCTATGAAGACTTGATTTCCGAAAATGAATCGGGCTGCTACAATATAGTTTTCTCCAAATTTAAAATATAAACTATCAATAGAAAAAGTAAATTTTTAAACTTTGAATAAGAGAGAGATGTAAGATTAGAAAAGAGAAAGTGAGAAGAAATAGAAGGGAGGAGGATAAAATATATAAAAATAAAATTAGAAAAAAAATAAGGTAAAAAAAAAGGATAACTTGTACATTAAAAAAAAGTACACAACTTTTTATTGGAAAGTTAAAAAGTCATAGTCATATCTATCAGACTATCACTTCATTAAGCCGTTTGCATTTATTGTCTTAGTTCTACTATTTAATTTTAAAAAAATTTAATCCTACCTAATTAACTAAAAATGGGGCCTTTGCACTAATATTTTTTTCCCCCTAAAATTGGGGGCCTAAGGCCAAGGACTTATTCTTAAGCCTAATCAGCCTCCCATGGATGCAATAAGTTGGAAAATGTTATTTGGTATTTTTAAAATCTAAACTCAAGATTACTAATTAAAAATAGAAGGATCTTTTCGATTTCGTCTGATAATGTGATAGACTATGTAATTATTTGGTATTCTCCACAAATTTTCCAGCTCTCTGTTATTATAAAACATATTTTTAAGTAATTCATATTCGAAATTTACTCTCTCGATTAAGTTTAGATTCGTTTTGAATAGATTCACTAAATGCAAGGACGGAACTAAAGGTTTGTCTGAATCTTCTACGTCGGAAAATTATATTTTATATAAGAAGTTAAATTTTTTTCATTTATAAATTATAGATATTGAATCTCCTTAGTTTTTTCGGTCATTTACTTTCTTATATTTTGAATTTCTTTAGTGAAAATTTTGACTTCGTCATTAACTATGAAAGAGGGCAACACATTTCTTGCCAAGAGGCTCTCCATTCCAAATTAGAATTTTAAATTCAAATCTTTTATTAAATGATAGAGGGATTCCAACTATTCCATGTACTCGATTAGTACGTTTTCAACTCTCAACATCACGAAAAATATGGAAAAGAGATAGACAATAAGGGGTCACTTAATTGGTACACGAAATGAGATAAGCAAGGATATTCCATACAATTATTTTATTCCACTTTTTATGTGGGATAAAATAATTTTGAGATTAGCTAATACCTCAAATCGAATATAGAAAAAATTAATCTCAAGTTGCATCCCAAAATTATTATTCTTATCTCACCTACCAAACAAATCTAAATCATAGCTTGTGCATAGACATAATTGTTCATAGGGGATGCACCTTATTTGGCTTATTTTGAAATATTATGAGAAATATCCAAAGGAATTTACCGTTGGTAGGATTTTAAAGTTAGTGATGTATTTATTTTCTACTCTTTATCTTTCTTGAAATAATTTTCCGACTTGATGCCGCTCCTGAATTCACAGGTACCGATTTGAATATTCCTAAAATAAGAGAAGAATAAAGAAGCAGATTTAGTTGTAGGTAGGAGTGAGTGAGTGCAGTGAAGGACTCTCGCCTCCCCCTCCCATTTGTCTTATGACATTATCAACTTGCTTTTCAATCAAAGCAATTTAATCACCATAAAGAAAAACCTCTCTTTCGAAATCAGTCTTGTCCCTAGCTGTAGTATTGAAACTTGAGTGGACTCTATATGCTAAAGTGGATGGAGAAACATTTTGGGTAAATACTTGAATGTATTGCGATTGTTGAGTGTACGAACAAATTCCTAGTTGATTGTAGCAAACATATATTTTTCTATAGTGGTGTGACAATTAATAGGCATAATACATAAATATTTACTTTAACTTGGCTTCAGCTCACATTTATGTCCTCCAAAAAATAGACACTTGAACTTATATAAAGTTGAACAAATAGACACATGCATCCTTGTATAAAGTTGAACTTGAATGGCAATTTGTGTGCTACGTAATGTTCTACGTGTATTATGTCATGTAGAACTCACATGTCTACTTGTTCAACTTTATACAAATTTAAGTGTATTTACTTGCGCACATCAGAGTTGAAGGACATAAATGTAAAATGAGATCAAGTTAAACAACACATTTATGTATTATGCCTAATTAATATTACTTTATTTTTGTATAGCAATTCTTATTTGAAATGATGAACTTCTTTTAAAAATAAATAAATATTGTCTCATGTGTACACATTGGATTACCATTACTTTGAGAAGTGAAATGCAATACTCTGTCTGTCTTATTAGTTGTCCATATTATTAAAAATATTTGTCCCAAATTACTTATCAATTTTATAATTAATTTTTTTTAATGTATAAACAAGTTTGTAAAGTTAAAAAAAAAAAAAGTTTGTAAGGGGTAAATTAGTAAGAGCCCGTTTGGATTGGCTAGAAAAAAACTAGCATTTAAATTAAAAAATCAAACTTAAATGACTTTTAAGTCAAAAAATAAAAAATAAGGGAGTCCTACTTTTGATTTTTAACTTTGTCAAACACTCTCAAGCTAAATAACTTAAAAGTAGGTTTGTCCAACTCTCAAGTCAATCCAAACAGACTCTAAAACCACCCTTTTCATTTATGATTTCTTAAGGGACGTGTAAAAGGGAAAATAGACAACCACTATGGAACTTAAGGAATGCATCTTATGACAATCAAGTGAATTGTTGAATGGCTATTGATACACAAGAATATGAAGAAGAAAAAAACAAGGACTTGCCAAAAGATTTTGCAGTTATAAACCTAGCAAACTATCAACTATGATATCATTGTTGTCCAACACACATGAATTTCCAATGCCATTGCACCTCCTATAGGTGTGGGCGGAGCCAGGTTATCGCAAGGGGGTATATATATATATGGTCAAGAATCTCCTTGGCTTCTTCGTATGTTTTCCTTTTCTATATTTGGATTCCCTTGACGAATATCCTGGCTCCGCCACTAAGTATGCAGGTATAATGTTATCTATTTAAAACTAAAAAAGTTATTCATGAGTTCAAATCTAAAACTTATCTACTTTAGTTGTAACCATTTCTATGTGCCTTTTGCCATCTCCATGCTATTGCTAAGCTCTCTTCAAGCGTGTATCTCGCAATCCAATTCAATTCGTGTCTAATTTTAGAAGGATCACTGTATACTTCAGCATAATCTCCTGGACGTCGAGTGAGGTATTCAACCTTTATGTTAACTCCTGTAGCTCTTTTACAAGCTTCGACGAATTGTTTCACTGAACTACCTGTAGTAGTAACAAATACAAATGTCAAGTGATTCTTTTCAACTTATAAACAGAGAAAGCAGAGGAAGCAAACCTCTTCCTGTTCCGACATTGTAGATACCAACTTTGCTAGGTCTTGCGTGCTCTAACGCTTTAACATGAGCATCGATTAGGTCAGTCACATCGATGTAGTCTCGTATACAAGTTCCATCAGGTGTGTTGTAATCTACTCCTCTTATCTGTAGTTAATTCACCATATAGAAGAAAAGAATACATTGGTACATATTAAGGACATTATAACAAGTTGGAAAGCTTCAAAGGTATGTTGTTCGGACTTTCTGAAAATGTTGTCACACCTTAGTCAGATCCTTAAAAAATGCACTACTACTTTTGAAGGATCTGACATGCACCCCAGTCAGCATTTTGGTGCATTCGTAGAAGAATATTACTCATACGTGATATGCATTTGACAATGTAATGAATTTTTTGCACTATCAATATATTTTAATCGCCTGTAGCAGGTAACCTGTCTTATTTTCCAGGTTATTTACCCGTCATTATCTCAGGGGTGACTTGATAGTGAAGAAAACCGTTTTAACATTGTCAGTGTAGTGTGTGGAAGTTAAACTCGCAGTAGTACTAATGTATGTTCTTCTAACCTTCAGCCCTGGAATTATTCCCTTGGCTGCATCAAAACAAGCACCAGATATCCGTCCTTGCTCGCGCAATTCAGGTCGAGGAGCTTCTCCTAACCTTCCTTCAGGGTCTGATCCAATTACATTGAAATACCTGAATTATTTGATTCGAGAATCGTAAGAAATTGGAAACAAACAAACTTCTTTTCTAGAATACGACACTCCTGGAAAAGAGTTTAAGGTATGTGCACTGACAGTATATAGCTTTCTTAAAACAGTAACCAACAACAGAAGGTAACTCTTTATATCAAGTCTTCGAGAAATAGACTGAGAATCTGTTATAACAAGTTAAATTGCATCGATAGTGTGAAAATTCTATACTGTCAGTCTATATAATTTAAATCCCGTAGGTAAAATATAAGAAATCATTGATAGCACAAATTACCTTAATATCATGACAGCAACATCAGAAGTTTTTGAGAAGTCCAGTATGATATCTTCAGCCATTTTCTTTGCTTTTCCATACGGATTTATCGGTGCCTGATTGTTCAAAGTTAAGTCAGTACACCGGAAAAACTAGAATGATCGACTACAATTATAATAACCAAACAATTACTCCACAAGTCCACACCAGCAGAAGTGTCAGATTGAAAAAAAAAACTGGTTCCAAGTTAAAATCAAAGGAAGTGTTCTTAATAGACACATAAACTACTATATCGAAAATCAATTTAGCGTAAATTGCTTAATAAGTAACTGGAATGCAGTTACTGACTTGCGGGGTTTCTTCTGTAATAGGCATTTTCTCAGGCTCTCCATACGTAGCACAGGTACTCGAATAGATTAGTGTCTTTACACCATATGTTGCCATTGCCTTAACTAGTAGCAATGTATTCGATGTGATATTGTGGTAATACCTGCAAAATACTCGAGAATATTACTATAAAAGAATAACAAGGGTTTCTCATAATTTCGATCTTTCTGAATGTATGAAATGCACAAGATCGGAAACAATAAGTACAAAAGAACACTATTTTCAGACAACTGCATTGGAAGATTAGTTCTTGAAATGAAATCTATGCTGCTCGGACTCTCCAAAAATGCTTCTGTACCCGTGTTAGATCCTTAAAAAATGCACCTATTGACATTTTTGAAGAGTCCGAGCTACATAGAATGAAATCATTATTTTCGGTGGAAGTATAAAATGCGTCGAACTGAACGATTTTATACAGTCGATATGAGTTAGAGCTTCAGAATTTTGGGGAGTACCTGAGAGGCTCTTGTGTACTTTCACCAACATATGCAACAGCTGCAAAATGCATCACAGCATCAAATGCATTTCGTTTAAATATCTTGTTAACCTGAGTTACCGGTTAAGGATGAAAAAGCCAGCCTATAATCAAAACCAGGGGCGGAGCTACAATATTAGGAAATCCATTAAATATGTATACATATTTAATTGTGAACCAGTAACTCAATCGACCTATGGTTTCAACGATAGGTTTAGACCATAAACTTCAAACCCTGACTCCGCCTTTGAATTAGATCAGTAAAAGAGGTGATATGAACTGATCAAGACAAATGTGGAAAGAATAAAAGAAAACGTTATGGATACAGCTACTGCATCTCCTAAATCTGCATAAATAAACTGAAGTCGTCCTGGCTCAGGAAACAATTCTTGAAGAACTTTTACAGCGCCCATGTTTCCACGCGAAAGGTTGTCCTGTTCAAAAGAATCCCGGGATTATGCACAATGTCAAAACAAGTTCAAAACTTGATTCGTGAAGGGGGGGACGGCTGAAATGATTAAGTAACTTACCACTATAGTTACACGGTATGAATCCTTTAGGAGTCGAACGGTAGCATGAGAACCTATGAAGCCAGCTCCTCCAGTAACTAAGACATGAGTTACACCAGGTTCGCGTTGAGCAAACTGAAAATTTAAAATGAAAAATGACTATTAGATTTGTCGTTATCAAAACGAAAAAGAATCTAAAGGTAAAACATTTGCATAAGATAAAAATTGTACGTTTGAACCAAGCCCTGCTTCAGTAAAATATAGTTTTGATATCACTACGTAAATAGATGTGCGTTAACATTCTCTCTACCAGTTTAAATTTTTAGATGAGATGAACACACATTTAAACGACATTTAAACTGTTGTGGACCATAGATCACTTGAAATTCGGGGTTGAAGAAGTAAATGAGAATGCAATGCATAAGAAGAAAACTTCGAGTAGAATTTAACCTTCATGAAACTACTAAAACCAGGTGATGTTCTGAATATAAGAAAACAAATTGCAGTAATGCCAGCGGCCAAGAGCAGTTTTCTAGTAATATTGTTCCTTCTCTTTGACACCACCAATATATCCATGCCTGAAAAACGAAACGCGTAAGCGCCTATAGCATTCCTCGAGTATTTTTTCACTTCAAACTTCATGATTTTTAGCTGAGAAATTGTAGCGATTCGTCTTATATCCATTTGAATCATACTATAAATGATAGTTCTTCCACATTACACTAAAACTATTTATGAAACTAGTGGTTAATGACCATGTATATGTATCATTTTGCAGCTATTGAATCTGTACTAGTACTTTACAAGTCAAATTATTGCATTTAAGGCAAACTAGTTAGGAGGGCGTGGCAGTCACGAATTAGGATAGAAGGACAGAGGGTACTGGAGTGTTGTTGTCGTAGTAATATCCTTATTCTTGTAAGTTGTAGCTACTTCTTTTGATTTCCTTTATCATTTGTGCTTATTGTGCTTCAGTTATCGCACTATGTTGTTGTTATTGTTCTTTTGACTAGTTGCTGTGTTTTCCTCGCTACTTTTTTTTTCTTCCATACCTACTTTGATTTGTTGTACTCGAGCCAAGGGTCCTTCGGAAACAACCTCTCTAGTAAGGTCTGCATACACTCCATCCACCCTAACTCCACTTGTGGGATTTCACTGGGAATGTTGTTGTTGCAAGGCAAACTAGTCTTAAAGAATCCGAAGGCCATTAAAACTGAGGGAAAAGGCTCCACTCCTAAACTCAAAACTAGCCAGAAATGCCCATTTTGAGCTTGTTCAGGCGGATGTTCCCATTGATCTTGACTTTACAAATTGTGCTTCTTTCTAATTTCCATACAAAGTCTATCCTATGTTATACTCATCATTAGCAAATTTTCTCGTATATGCTCTTGACCCTATCCAATCCGAAGCATAATGGAGGATACTTTTAAACCATTATAAAAAGTAGAGGGGTAACGTTTGGACCTTTTATCCACCTGGTCCACACTCTGGACCTCAATTAGAGTCGAGCAAATACGAGACAATTTGCTAATGGTAATGCTATGAATAACACCAAACTATAACGAAGGATAAAATTAAGAAATATCCATAGAGTGAATCTGAACCTTTTTCCTAATATTAACCCAAAAGGCTCACAAGATTGACTCTAAATTAACAAAAAGACATAAAAGGAGAGAGCTCACTTACTTTTTTCACTAAAAAAAATAATTCTATTACTCAAAGCAATTGCTTTCCTATTGCAAAAATCATACTTGCAAAACTTCACTCACCTGCACCAAGAAAAACCATGTAAATACTTATTCTGACTCGATGCTTATATCAAACTAAGCAAATTGACCTTAGCGGTTAAAAATTAAACCAAGAATATACATCACCACCTAACTATGGTTAAAAAAAATGAACATATGTATGAAAACACTTATCTTGCATTTATTGATCTAGTGTAAACATAGAGTATGAGAAAGTTTTACGTAGTACTACCTCCATCATATTTTACACGATACACTTTGATTGGGCATGCATTTTAAGAAAGAATGAACAAACCTTTGAAACTTATGATCTAAAACAAACTAGAGATATTTGTAGGGATATAGTAAAATGAGAAATTTAAAGCTAAATTATTCTAAATACAGAATATATCTACATTTTTTAAAATGATCCAATAACTTCAAGAGAGAACAAAGAACCTTAATTACCAGAAAGAAATGATAAACAAGAGAAGCGATTCAACAAATTTTATAAATATAAACTAAAGAAAGCGAGAAAAATAAAAGAGAATGATGATGAATAAATGGTGCAAAAATAGAGCTAAAGCCTCAAAATAAGGGAATATTAATTATTTTACAACTTTGAATTGTCATAATGAAGTCCTGGTCTTCTGGGAATTGAAGTTTTTTATGACTATTATCTTTATTACAGTTAACATAAAATGAGGCATGTACAATTAACTCTTTTTTAAAAAAATAAGTCTTACAATTAATTATTTTATAAAAAAGTTAAAATGGCGAAAATCATGTAAGAGTTAATTTATTTTAGCGTCTCACGAATGATTATAAGGAGGATCATTTCAATTTAAACAACAACATGATTGTTATTATGTTGATACTCACATATTATGGCGAAGTCACCCATCAATTTATAGGAGGTTCGCGCCATAATGAAATGGAGGTACACGTTTCATCAACCAATTGGTGATCCACACGACGTTGACCTCACCCCCCTCGAGGTCCTCTACTACGTACCTCATCCCTATGTACAGCTTGCCTTTGACGACGTCGAACAGGCACAACAGGCGGTTCCTCGTATTCAGTTGGTGGTGTATAATCTGGAGCAAAGCTCAACCGCGTCCCCAGGGAGGCAGCAGTCATAGACTCCACTGAAATGCGGCTGAACTTCTCTGCCAAAACCTTCTCTGCATCAGACGCGGTAGGATCATTCCCGACACTGAGAGCCAACTTATATGAATTTTGATGTCCTCGAGCCTAAAACAAATTAAAAGATAATACGTGTCCGTAGTCAATGGTCTAAGATACGTGTAAAATATCAAACAAGTACAATGATGTACGATACGTACCAATGCCTCATCTCTGCCTGCCATGTGTTGATATCCCCTATCCACATCATGAGTTGAATTTCCTATAAAAATCCGCGAGTGACGGTGATACCAATCAAAGTACTCTAATCTTGGCCTCGAAGCTTCAATCAATAGCTCAGCACGAATTATGTTATCTCGACGATGTGCCCAAAAAGCAGCCATAAACTCAAAATAATGTATATCTTGTTGTGTTACCCTAAATCGCTTGTCACGCTTGAAATGAAGGTGGTCAAATGTAGTGCATGGTCCAGGAATATGTTGCTCCCTACCGAACTGTCTTAGGATGCGGTCCACCATGTGCCACTCACGATAGATCCCACAAATTAAGGGTGTTTGTGCCATCCAAACATCTCGGCCACGCCGGCACCACTCAGGGAGCCCATTAATGATCGTCTCTGAATAAGGCTCCCAAACAAACTATAGCAGAAAAACGTAAACATTCAATAAATTAAACAAATTCTACAATTCTATTCGAATAAATACTCAATCGAAAAGCAAATAGCAAACATAAATTACGATAAATCACCTGGCCATCATTTAGGTTGTCTAATACATCCCTGCAAATGGCAAGCACACCTCGCACCTCATTTTGGCGAACTCTACAACGAGTCCACTTTCGTGCAAGTGCCGTATGTGGCTCAGGTGGAGACATAGGTTCTCTTGGAGAACGCAATGATGGTTGCATCGGGATAAGTCGCTCCCAAGCCCAGACCTACATTAAGAAAATTTTAAAAATATAAAGATTATAGCTATCAAAATAAGTGAGGCAAATAAAACCACATAATTGAAAAGTCAAATACCTGCAACAAAGAAAGAAATCCACATACATCGCTAGCCACGGACATTGAAGCACGACATAGACAATTGTACAGGTACGACAATGCGGATGCTCCCCAAGCTTGTATTCCCATTGTGCTAAGGTCCCGCATATCCAGTAGAAAGTCTAAACTAAGTTTACAACCGGACTTATCAGGAAATATTGTGCCACCGCACAACCATAATAGATACAACCTAACTCTTTGTTGCACATTAACCTCGGCCGATTGGTCTGTAATAGCATCTAAGCCGTCCATATATGCAACTAAACTACCTACATACAACCTACTAACGCCAGTAAAGCAATTCTCATCAGATGCCCAACCAGTAAGCTCGCAGATCAACTGTTGCCACCCATGAACAGAGATATCTCTAGCACCAGCTTGAAGCAAAGGGTCACCATCTACACACATGCCAAACATGAGCTCGACATCCTGCAATGTGATCGTTGCCTCACCTGTACGCATGTGGAAAGTATGTGTCTCTGGACGCCATCTCTCAATTAGTGCAGTAATGACTCCCCAGTCATATGGAACATATCCTACCTCTACAACTCCCCTAAATCCACACCTGCCAAAATAGTCAAGAATACGGGGATGCAAAGGACGATGCTTCAAATGTTGCCATAATTCATGATCTGTACGACGTGGATGTAGACATGCTTTCTCTCCTCTTAAGGTCCCATTCCACACACTTTGTGATCGATGTTCCGCCTGCAACGTTAGCACATCATAAACTTCTGAACCAGAATGTACAGTCACCTGTGGAGGATCCATACCTATAAACAAAAAAAATTAAAGACACACAATTATGAGTAGTATTTTAGAAAGAAATAATCACAAGAGAATACAAAACTCAATTACTTCTCTTACTCTTAAAAGTGAAGATATCTTTTTTACACATTCAACTCCATCCAAGAAAAAGTTAATTGTGGGATTATAGTCAGTAAAGACAAGTACATAAATGAATGTATAGCATATTATAAATGTTTCTTTAATTTTACCTAGTATATATTTTTTATTTGTTGTATATTTTCAATTTAGGTATTTTGCACTTAATGAAACACTTATATCTTATTGTGCTTTAGACATAAAGGTTTAACAAGGCCTCCTATATCCAATCCGTTCCATATTAGTTGATCGTTTTTCATTTTATACTGTGTTTAAGAAATCATAAATAAGATAATTATTTTTACTAATTTACCCTTTATCCATATTGATGGACATCAAGATAATTTATAAAAAAAAATATGCTCAATAGCATAGGAAGTATGAATAAATATCATTGGATAAATAGATATAAAGTAGTTAATGAACTCTTATAAAAAGAAAATTTTCTAACATCTAAATTTGTTTAGCCTTCCAAATAGTATTAATTGTAGGGGTAAAATGAATATTTTTTAATAAATTAATTTTACCTTAATTTAGTAAGTGAAAAACAATTTAAAAACAGTATTTTTAACGAGATAATCAACTAATATAAGACAGAGAGAGTATTGACTTTATAATCTTTTTGGACTAATTACTAAATTTCACCAAAGCTTTAAGAACACCATCCCAACATAGAAGCAAGTTAATAATTCATTAAAAAATAAAACTAATACACAAATTAATACTCAATTAGTTGAATAACTAAACTTTCACCTCTTATAAGAAGTAATCCTAAAGCAGAAAATTAAATTCTAAAGCAAAACTAGGACCATGCATTTCACCTAAAAATCTAGCACAGCCATAAAAAAAAGAAAAAATTTACGAAAAATTAGATATCATAGATCTACCCTAACTAAACAATTTACATGAAAAAAAAATTAAGAACAACTCGAGCTAGCAAAAATACCTTAAAAATTGAATTTTGAACTGAATTTTTTGCTGTGTTGAGAGTTGAGGCACCACAATCGTAGGGACGAACAATATTTAACAAAAAAAAATGGTTTTTTTTTTTTTGTGCTTGAACTGATGGTGAATGAGGAAGATGAAATTTAGAAAAAAATGTCTTTAATGGAGGAAATGGGAAAGAAAGATACAGCTATTAAAAGCAAGGCGCACCGCTTTCTGCGACTCGCAGTTGTAGCAGCTTTTATTACTATTTTCGTTTTGATTTGATATAAAGTTTAAAAGATTAAAGAGGAGTTTTGAATTAATTGTTCGTACTTCTTAATATATCAAGTAAAAAATTGAAATTAAAATGTTGTTAAAAAAGAAAAGGGATTGTTTTTAAGATGAACTATAAAGGAAAATAACTCAATCAAATTGAAATGGAGGGAATGAATAATTGAACAACTCATTGCTTAGGGTGATTATTGTTTGGTCCAATTTTAGGTATTATCAATTTTTTATATGTAAACACCTTAAATCGATAATCAAATTAATTAGATATTGTTGGAATTGATGCTTTCTTGTCGAACTTTCTTCCCCCACTAAATTTTGAAGCAATGTTATAAGGCTCTATCAAACACAACTTCAAGTTTCAAAACTCACGAAACTTCCATTCATAGGACTTTTTAAGTTTTCTCAAATAAAATGTATGTCCAAACACAACTTCAAGTTTCAATAATCACTACTTCAAAAACTTAAATTTTCAAGTTCCAACTTCAAAATCTACGATCAAACGAAAACTCAGAGAAAGTAACCTCATCTAAAGATGGCAAAAGCTTTAGTCAAAAGTAAAGCTTTTTTCAGCCATCATATTAGTGTTGCTGATCTATACAGTTCTAATATTCAAAGCAGAAGGCCCCTGTTTTTTACATGCCGTGTACCATATAATAGACATGAATTGCTAAGAAGCAAAACATTACACAGAAACACTGCTCTAACATACATAAACTATCGATTTCGATTGGCTGGGAAAAAATCCAGCACTTACATCAAACGAGACATGTCGTTATACCACTGAACGAGCACTGGTGTTGACATTCAGTCGCATACAGTGACGAGTGATTAGAATACACAGCCCTTTCCATATTGCGACGACTGAAGAAGACAACATATACCTACAGTTTATCCAACATATTAACACTGGTAAATGCTATAATGTTCATTGCCATACCTGAACCATTGACAGGGGATGACAAATTTCAAATCAACTTGGTAAACAATATGGGGAAATGTTACAGTAAAATAATAGTCGATGAACAAGAGCATGCAATTACTATTACAGTTATCATCCATGTTAAGTTTCAAGTCTAGCAAATGTATCCTATCAAACCTGCAGAGTTGAACCATTACGTCCTATGAGCCAACGTCACTTCAGGTGAACACCTTCTTCCCCGATAAAGAGAGGGGAGATAGCCAAGTCAGAGTTCTCCCTAAACTCCACATAAATGGCCTGTACATCCTATCTTTCCAGCTTTAATCCAAGTTTACAGAAGAGCAATGAAAAATAAGCTCTTTGGATGAGAAACACTAAAAGGAGAGACCAATAACCCCATCACTTTCTAGCATTATACACAGGTACGTAAGATGAGACTTGTCACAAACGAGAAAGGGAAAAGGGAAAGAACCAAACTTTTAGTTCAAAAAAGATGAAGAAAAGTTTAAAGGGATGGAAGGAGAAAGAAGCATGGAAAGAAAAGGCAGGGAGAAAGGAAAAAGAAGAAGAAAAAGAAACACAAGTTAGAAGGGGAAGAGGAGCTTTATGCATTAAAACGACGCCCCACATACCCTTGCTTCTAGCCTTCAACATTTCTACTGGCATGGAGGTAAAGCACAACGTTGTGTACTGAAAAAGGCAGCCAGATGGTGATCTTGAGAACTATATGCAGTTATGGCATCCTAGCATCTCCACTAACAGCTTACAGATTCAGGATTTATTTGTCCACTGCTTTCACCATGAGCATTGAATCCAGTTACAGGCATGGACCTCTGAGCAAAATTCAACAACAGCTTCCTCTGCTGCTCATTTGTGTGTGGGAGACTAGCACGTAAGAGTTCGACTGGCATTTCTCTGCTTACAGCTCTTGCAGCTTCTGAATCAATCAGTTCTGTGTTTGACTGGGCTGGTGAAACAAGCGATTGCATTATAGAGTCATACTTACTCAAACAATACTTAGTAAGTAAACCAAAAAAGGCATCAAAAGATGCCTGCCAAAGGGCAGGGTTAGGCATGCTGAAGCTGCTAACAGCCTGAGGATCAGTCAAGAGATAAGTTGCCCTTTCAAGAACAGATTTAAGAATAACAGAGGCTCCATCTCCAGCAGGGCTTCCAAGAGGGCGAAGAGGTGGCTGCTCTGAGGAACAAACAACAGCAGCTAGACAAGCACTAAGCAAATTAAGGTCCATGCCACTTGTACATGCAGAGACTGTTTTTGCAAGTGCAATGATAGTCTCAGCAGCTCCTAGATCAGGTGGAAGGCCGCCAAACAAAAACCTTAAATGGCGAAAAATTGTCATGCAAACTATTCTTGCAAGCTCACCACCAGGTACAAGAAGCTGAAGATACCTTGAAATGAGTTTCCGGCCTTTTGGTAGAGACACCAACCATAAGAACACAATGTCATCTTTAGGGGTCAGCCCAACTGAACTGCCACTTTTTCCAAGCGGGTCAACAAGCTGAAGTGAGGCAGCCATGCCTTCCAACAGAATCTGCCGCTTCCGCCTCAGCTGAACACCACCATCTTGCGGCTGACTAAACTGAAGTAGCCTATTGATGTCATCAACCTCAAGGAGAAGATAAAAACCATCCTCTACTGTAATTCTAGCAGCAAGCATTGGTTCCTGCTCCAAAGATTTCTCAGACATCTTCTGATCACCACTGCCATTACATACAAATCCCGGTGGATCATATTCAAGAAGAGGACGAGGCCTGCGGATGGAAGAAAATGAAATTTGCCCCTTAGCATCAACATGGAGGTGAGGCTGTGAGTCTGTACTATTGCGTGATCGTGAAGGTTGCTCCTTGTTTGGACAAAAACGATGTTTTGACCTCGACTCAGCTGCTTTCTTTGCAAGGCGAGCTTGGTAATAATAGTCGTCCGCATATGGATCATTGCCATGTGTTGCAGGATGCTGCATTTTCAGGATGCTCTCTATTTCATCACCAGTCATGTACTTAGATCTGAACTTGGGAACATTATTCTCACTTTTTTGGCTACTGCCTTCAGAGCCTAGTTTAGAAAAGCGCACATTCTGTCTACCTTTATGTGATGACTTAGATTTTGAATCTCTAAAATCAGCCAAACCATGCTTACCGAGGTGGGCAGGAGAAGGAAAGGAATTAAACTGGGAAGGCAGTGCAGAAAAATGAGCTAAAGATGGTTGAACTGAATGATGCAATCTTTGCTGCTGCAGTTGCTGGGAAGAGATTAACAGAGGAGATAACAAACCATTCTGAGGAAATTGATGTGGAGATAAACTATTTAATAGTCTAGAATGATCCCCATGGCTGAGACTCACATGACTAGTCCAGTGATTTTGCAGACGGGTATCAAGAGAAAGACTGGGAGGTATCCATTGTGGCATGTTTCCACCATAATGAAGCCCATGAGACAAGCCTGGTAAATGGATATTAGGATTTGACAAAGTGGAGAGATTGGCATGTGAATAGGGAGACTGAGGTCCAGCAGCAAGAGATGGCATGCTTTGATGATGTGACAGACTGTATGGTGAGGCTTGTAGAGATCTGCCAACCGGAGGAGGGAGAGAAGTGAAAGATGACTTTGGCACTAAAATGGGTTCGCTTGAGAAGCGCTGAAGTTGTTGTGGTTGCTCAGGATTTGAGGATGTTCTATACAACGGTTTTGACTCTGACAGATGCACAGGAGAGAAATAAGACTGCGAAGACCATCTTTGGTTTTCCTGGTAACATTCAGTGTCAGACAAATGCTGATCAAAACAATCAGGAAAATCAATTTCCTTTGCCCATTCAGCTGCCGATGAACCTGCAAACAATTTCGGTCAATCAAAGAGAGCTACATGGAAACTCATCATTAGAATGACAATCATTAACAATGGATCTAATCTGGCATATGTTACAAAGGCAATCCAATTTTTCCTAGATAGAGTCTCACAGATTTCCTTTTAAAAAGACGAAAGATGGTAAGGAGATGATTTCAGCATAAGTCAATAACTTTTTGTATTCTCCCACTTAATGCTCAACACAACCATTTGATAAACAACAAAGCAGAGACATAACCACATGTCACACACATATGCAGAGAAAAGGAGTACAAATGTGTAGAAATCCCAAACTTAGATCCTATTACATTTCGTTATACACAAGTTGCCAATGAAAAATAATATGCAAGACAAATAAATATATAAATAAATGAGCAAGACAAGAAGAAAAAAAAAAGAGTCTTTGGAGACAACAAAGAAAGAGAAACTTTATGATATTTCAGAAATTTACAGACTTGGACTAGTGGCCCAATATGCAGGAGAGCAGATAGTGTTAAAGGAATATGATTTCTATTACAAAGTAGCATCAGATAAAATTAACAAGAAAATAGTGAATTTCATACAGCAGAAAGCCCAAGAGATTTTTTTCAATATAAAAAAGTAATATCAGATATTGACTCAAAGATGAATCCACATGTGCACTTACTTTCCCTCGAAAACGATCCTGATCCACGATCACCAATAATTCCTGGATGCCTAGGTCCTGCGACATTTCTGTTCAACTGGAGAAAAGAAAAAAAATCATGTAAGCTTTAAAAAATAATATGTTAGGTCACACCATCGAGACCATTATAGCATACTTGACTTTGCAATATGCAGAAAAGATCGGAAGGTAAATCGAAGAGGCATGCCATGCAAAACCAGGATCTTCAAATTTTAAGATATTAATGATCAAATCAAGTACATTTGAGACATCCTTTCCTTTTAGTGCCATTCAGAGTACTACAAGACTATGTAAATCAGAAAAAGAAAATTATTAGTTCCAAGTGTGCTTAAAAAGCTCTGTTTCTTTTCACCTACACCTCAAGTTCAATATTTTGCAACTATCCAATCATTATCCCTTTCAAAGACAGGACACTAATCAGATTGATAGCACAGAATAGTTTCACATTTCTAAGAGAAGATGCTACAATAAAATTTACATGCCACAGTTCCAACACCGTTACTAGTTAGTTGTAAGTTGTTTGGCTTGTAACAAGTTATTCGGGATAAAATAATCCCAGAGGGTTATCCTTATTGCTGATACCAAACGACCCCTTAGAGATCGACAAATTACATATGAGCAAAATTAACCGGATTTCTATTCAGAATCAAGAAGAGATAAAATAAGATAGCATAACCAGGTATTATAATGAACAGCACCACTTAAGAAGGTACACTGTGATCAAACCTTTGAAAATGTAGTTGCCAGATCATCTATGTCAGATAAAGACCCCAAAGCTGATCCCTGAAAATAAAGCAGTATATTAGTATAGGCAGCAAAAGAGGTATAACTACAAAGAAAAGTACAATACGTCAACAGTTTATCAAAGTAATAAAAAATATAGCATGCTCAAACCACCAAAGGCACAAATTCACAAGAGATGGCACCAAAAAATTTTAGGGATCAGACATAAGCTAAATGCAACTTAATGAGAGTGATATGAAACTACTGAGCCAGAAGAGAAGAAAGTGGGTCAAATAAAAACAATAAGTACTCCAAATATAAAACTATTAATTGGCAACAAGACAGCAGATCCGCCAGTTATAACAAGATAAGCCCATTGATAAAATTCCAAAACCAAATTATAAAAAAAAAGGAAACTTGCACTCTTTTCCCTCAAGTTAGAGCTAAATGCCAATCTTAAAACTTGTCTAGCAATCAACATTTTTCAGCCTAAATTTTAATGAACGAGGAAATATCGTTCATCGTGGGTACCGGAGACCTAATCAGAGTGAAGCTAAAAAAAACCATGCCTTCTGCAACCCTTTGCTGTTTACCTCACTACCACTTCTCCAAACCAGCACAAACCTTAATTGCAGCTCGGAAACTTGACCAAAACTTGAAAACCACCATCCTAACCCTCCAAATAGCCTCATAGATCAATGGTGAAAGGAAAGACTATAGTGGACTCGTGATTGTAGAGTACATGGGGAGGGTTTCAGGACTCTTAAGTGACAAAGCAAGAAAAGAACTGGGCAGAGGACAACAGAATGATAAAATTTCCATTTTTCTTTTTATTGATTCACCAGTAGGAAACTAAAGGATGTCATCTCACATAAAATTGGAAGTAAAATGCAATGAGCACAAAAGTAAACAAGAAACAAAGATTGGAAAATGAAGTAGCAAATCCAAGGACCAATTTATGCTAATTTGCTACTGGTGCAATATATGTATGATATCAATGTTTCAGTACCATAGATGCTACAGAAGACCTAACTACAAGTTCTCATAACTTGAGCGCCCATAATTAGTAAGACCAAAGAAGAAAATGAGTTTATCTCTAGTATTTTCGGTAATAGAATGTGTAGATGCCAAGTTTATTTATTTCCTTTTTTCTCATTATATAAAGATAAAAAACAAATGTCAATGTCCAAGAGTGGCTACATGACCACACTTTTCATTAAATACCAAACTGTCATTAGGCAAACATTTCATTTCAAATCCAAAGCAGAGTAACAGAAGGATGTACCTCATCTTTTTCAAACAAATGGTACTCATGTGTATCGCCATCACCAAATCCACCATCCACCACAGGAACACAATTGTTTCCTTCTTCCTCTAGACCACCCAATTCAACTTCCTCTCCTGAATCTCGTCCAAAAAATGCATATTGTGATGCATCGAAGAGAGCACTATCTGCTTAACCAAAGGAAAAAAGTCAAAATTTATACACCGTTTCCACATCAAAAAACAAGCACGGATTTTCTTTTACATGTAATACAGGAAACTGTAAAGAAAATTGACCATGAACCTAACTCAACCCTAAAAGCTAGCTAGCTCAAGAGTTGAGGATTGCCAAGGCCATCCCTTCACCGAACGATGTGGGACTCTTCAACCGAAACACAGATAGAATCAAACAGTAAATTGGATGAAATTCAGTAAGAGCATCAAGACAGAAAAGAAAAACAAGCGGACAACAATAGCAACTATGCCTTAACCTCAAACTAATCAGGCTGCTATATAGATCTTCTATCTGCATTCCTCTCAATCCCACAAATTTCAACCAAAGAAAACACACAATTGAAAAATGAACTAGTTGAGATGCTATCCGAATCCTCGATATATATATTCCCTCAATTCTGACTCATTGAAAAAAAACCCACTTAGGAAATGAACTAGTTGAATCATCTATATCCATCCCGTAGAGCATCATGCCTGAAAAGAAAAACAAGAGGATAACAATAGCAACTACGCCTTAGTCTCAAACTAATCCATTTGCTATATGAATCTTCTTTATGCATTCAGCTCATTCTCACTAAATTCAACCAAAAGACACACAATTTAAGGATGAACTAGTTGGGTCTCTGTATGAATCCTCTATATCTATACCCATTTTAAACCACCACTTTCCAATTAAGAAACGAACTAGCTGAAACCCATATAGAATAAAACAGTAACTCAAATGAAATCCAAGCAGAGTCGAATCGGTTACTCTTCCCTATATGAATCTCCTATATGCATTCAGCTCATCCCCACAAACTTCAAGAATGAAGTTGGATCGCTATATTAATCCTCTATATATGTTTCCTCTTATCTTATCCCATTTAACAAACAAAAACTTCACTTAAGAAATGAACTAGCTGAAACTCAGATAGGAATAAAACAGTAACTCAAACAAAATTCAAGCAGAAGCATAATCAACCCAAAAAAAAAAAAACAATAGCAACTTCGCCTTAATCTCAAACTAATCAATTAGCTATACAAATCTCATATATGCATTCAGCTCATTCCCACCAAACTTCAACCCAATTTAAACAAAAAAAAAACACAATTCAAGAATGAAACTTGGGTCCCATCTAAAAAAAACAGCTGAATCATCTATTAAAAAAACCCATTTACGAAGGGGGAAAATGCAGTGAGCTGACCTGAGATGGAGCTCGAAGAGTTACACAAGTCCATGAAATCTTTGCAATCGGATCTCTCCATAATAATTTAACAAAAATCACACAAAATAAATTGTAAAAACAAAAACACCAAACGTAACCATATGTTCACCGACCGGAGAAGGAGAAAGATTGAATCTTTCACCGAATCAAAAAAAAAAAACTCTAATTGGCTAAAAAAGAAAGAAAAAAGCAGAGGTTTTTAGGGGTTTCGAAGAAATACAGAGAGAAAAGACATAGCGTGAATATGCACATTACGTGTTTGGTTAAATGCGTGTGTGAAAGTAAGGGAAGAAAGAGACGGGAGACTTCCTTTTTGTTTCACCAAAGGTGCATCGGGTGAGATCGTTTTATGCTTAATTAGAGTTTAAAGGTTTTGAGTTTAAATTTTATGTATGTCGACAGTGTCACCACCTTATGGGACTTGCAGTCACCCATTAATGAGTTTTGTATTGCGCGGTTTGAATTTTATCGGTATTTAATGTAGTCATCAAATACTGATTGCAAAATCAAAAAAAAAAAAGTGAAAGAAAAAATAATGGATTGAAGGAAGAAATCTTTTTTTATTGCAAATTTGCGATCTCGTGCGTTTTGAACAAATTATTCATATGTGATAAGCTGATATGATGAGCTAAATTGAAAAAATATATATGACTCTCCTTTGTGGGATACTACGTATTGCATCAGTTCAAACATTCTTATAAGTGATACTAATAATACTTTTTCGGTTCATTTTTTACTTAACATAACATATGATTAATATTAATTAAGTAGTGAAATAATAATAAATTTGTGAATATTTATAAGTAAATCATTAAAAGTGTCCATCTCAATTGATTGAACGTTATCGCATTGTATATAACTGTTCTGTCAAGAAAAACTCCAGTGCTTACTCAAATATTACAAAAATCAAAATTGAAATTTATCAATTATTAAAAGATTAAAAGTATTACTAACCTATTAGTAATTATTTAGGTTACGAAGTAGGCTTAGCAATCATTTGGTTGCTGGGTAGAAAGGGAATTATTTTTGTATTATACAAGTACTAGTGTTTGATTTGCAGGAATGAGAGGACAACAATTTCGAAATAAAATGAATGATTATATTACTTCGCATTTGATTGATGGGATAAGGATAGTGATCTTATGGAATATACTAAAATAATAAGATTACTAGTTATCTCATTTAGAAGGTGGGATAGTTAATCTCGTAAAATATCCTTATTTATCTCATCATGCATATCAAATGAGTCATAATAAAAATCATATTTAATAGATCGTACAATACTAATTTATCGTGAAACTCGTAACTTTGTATTCTTCAAATAGATCGTACAATACTAATTTATGATTTTTAAACTTATTTTGACTTATAAAAGTATTTTAAATATTTATAAAACACATAAATAAACTTAAAAATATATACTTATAAAACAATTTGAAAATAAGAATTATATTTTAATTTTTGTAAAAGCTCAAGTTACTTCAATTCCAAATAAAAGTAGTTAATTTCCCAATCTTTAGCTTGAAGATAACTCTAGTTAATCATGTCAAACACAAGTAGTTAATTATAAACACAACTATGTAAGCAAGATAATTAACTTTGTAAATTAATAACAAATGTACATATCATATAAGCAATATAAATAATAGTAACACAAATGATGGATTAATATATATCTATTTTTCGACTTACGTGATCTTTGGAGTGAAGATTCAGAAATTAAATAACTTTAATGATTAAAAAGATTATCTTTATTAATCATTTTTTAATACTTTAGTAATCATTAAAATAATAAACTTGAAAAAAGGGCTAGTAGAGATTGGTGGTGGAGATCGATTGATTGTGTCCTTTCATTTTTAGTATTCAACTTAATTGGAAGAGATTTGAGTGCATTATGGTCTGAATTCAACGGATCTTAATTTTATATATCTTACATATTAGGATAATAATAACATACTCAATAAAATTTTATTAAGTAGGGTTTGAAAAGGGCAGAGTATACACAGATTTTATCATTACCTCGTGAAGATAAAGCAAGACCGTCTAAACCCCTAGGCCACTAAAGTCATCGCTTGGGGCCCCATATATTTTGGGGGCCCATTTAAAAAAAACAATTATTTATCTATGTTATTTTTTTAAAAAATAAAATTATATGTACTATAAGAGTTATGATTTATACTAATGAAATTGCATATGAGATGAGAATAAACTTGAATTTCGTAAGAAGCAATTTGATGAAAATATGGATAGCGAAATCACAAAGTCTCTTGAAGAATATTTTAGAGTTGTTTGCTTTATATATGTAGAGTAGATCAAACTATTTTTTTCACTTCAAAATAAATTTGAACCAATTGAAGCATATGAAAATATTTTTGATTTCTTATTTAGTGGTAAAATACTGGGATCACTAGATGATGAGAATTTTAAAAAGTATTGCCTTAAACTTGAACTTTATTTAACATGTAATAGTTATTCTGATATTGATGATTTAGATTTATTTTTTGAATTATAAGTGTTAAGGAAAATAATGCAAGTAGAAGATAATGATCTAATGAAAATACTCAATCAAATAAAAAGGCTTGATTCTTTTTCAAATACACATATTGCTTATAGAATAATGTTAATAGTTCTTGTAACCGTTGCCTCAACCGAAAGAAGTTTTTTCGAAATTAAAATTGATTAAATCTTCTTTAAGATCAACAATGTCTCAAGAGATAATGAATGAATTAGCTATATTACCATTTGAAAAGGAATTATTAAAACAAATTGATTATAAAATAGTACCTAGTGACTTCACATCTAAAATAGTTAGACAAGTAGATTTTAAATAAAAGTATATATGATGGAAAAAAATATTAGGGCCCCTCTCTTAAGTTTCGCTTTAGGCCTCCAATATTGTTAAGTCAGCCCTGAGATAAAGAGACTGTTTTCAAAAGACTTTCGGCTCAAGTGTATCAAACCCAAGTAGAGGAAGAAGAAAACAATGACGAAAGCCTTGTCATTAATAAGAAAAGCAGTGCAATGTCTACAAGAAAAGAATACTAACAAACATCAAAATAGTGTGATAATCGAAAATATAATAAATGGCAAGAACTACAATGGTACGACTAGTACTACGACTATTGTCCTTCTACCCTAATACACGACTTCCACTCCTTCCTATGTAGAGTCATGTCCTCGATAATATGAAGCTACGCCATATCCTATCTATTCACCTCTCTCCGATACTTTTCGATCTACCTCTACCCTCTTCGAGTGTCTCTACATTCAATCTCTCACACCTTCTTACTAAGACGTCAATGTACCTCTTTTATATATGTTTAAAACATCTCATTCTCACTTCTCTCATCTTATCTTATCTGCCACATTTCATGAAGAAGCATGTGGATAAGCTGGTCAGACACCAACACATCTTAATAGACAAAAAGTTTGTGCCAATTTATTACTTGGACATTTTCTTATTATATCTTAAAGACAAAAAGTTGGTGCCAATTGCTTTCTTAATTGTACTAGGACATTTTTTTCCTTACGTGTCATTTAGTGGTTGGTTAGGAGAAATATAATACGTCTTATATCATATTTGATAATTGATTAGAATTATATATAAAATTAATATGGTATTTGATTAAAAACTTGCATAATAAGTTATGCATGAATCTATATATAATTTTATACAAAATGAAAAAAATGGAATAAATAATACAAATAATTAAATTTTATATAACTAATTTCAATATAAAATAATATATAATTTTTCTCATAACTAATTCGTATATTAAGAATACATGCATAACTCTGACCAGCAACCAAACGACTTATAAATTCCTCCGTTGCTACGTGCTCCCGCACATCACGGATAAAATCAGAGAGCAATCTTTGGTGCAGATGAGAAGCACATGGTACATTAATTGTGAGACCAAAAAATTATAGTAGAATATAACTATATATTATCAAAAATCATAGGAAACTTTGTGTGTTTTTAAAATTAATAGTGGGCAAATTAAATAATGCATATAGATGAAGGAGTACATTAATATATGTTAGCTAGTTGACTTTGTTCATTTTTTACTTTTTTGATTTCTCAAATATTCGATATCCACATTACAATTTGACTAAATTTAAATTTGTGCGTTGTCGGTCGAGCTCATTTATAGGGCTGATGGCGCTTCCAACATGAGTTTTTTCTACTTTGTCCAGTTTTGTTGCTTTATTTGTGTGTGTTCAATGCTCAATGGAATGAAGGGAAGTCATAACATAATTGGTAGAGTCATTGTTATGTGTTCAAGAGGTTACGAGTTCGAAAAGTTGTGAAAACAATTTCTTGCAAAAAAAAAATACAAGTTAACATTGTGTACACAATAAACTCTTGTGATATGAAACTTTTTCAAACCTTGTACATGTATATCAACCATATATTATATTGTTTTGGTATACAATTTTCACATCCTAACACTAGAAAGGAATGTTGTCAAGTTATCTATAGCTTTACAACTAGCCACTTTCCCCATTGTCATCTCATTTAGCCTATCAATTCTTTCACTCATTCCATCATCCTCCATGACCTTTCTCAATCCTCCTTCCAAATCTTTCACTCCAAAACCATCAATCCTGACCCCAATTCGCCATTTCTGAACAATATAAGCGCAGTTTACAAACTGATCACCCGCGACCGGATAACACATCAGTCGTTTCTTGGACTGTATAGCTTCCATAGTTGAGTTCCATCCACAGTGCGTCAGATAACACCCTACACCTTCATGTTGTAGCACATCCATTTGTGGTGCCCATGACATAATCTTCCCTTGTTTTGAAATCCTCTCCAAATAGCCCTTTTGTAAACCTTGTCTCCATAATGGGCCTAACACCCAAATGAAAGGCCTTTTTGTTGCTTCAAGTGCCAATGCCAAACTATTAACTTTTGCTTCACCAATTGGACTCACCCAACTCCCAAAAGAAATATACAATACTGAATTAACAACTTGTTTATCTAGCCAATTCATGCAACTTAAATCTTCCTCCCAAAAACTTGAATTCTTGATTGTTACATGAGTGTTCAAAGGCCCAATTGGGAGTATTTTGGTATCAAAATTTGTTGTATTTTGGTCTTTATTATTGTGACATTCATCTTGAAAAGTGTTTATTAATAACCACTTAAGGGTTTTTGTTCTCTCCATTGTTCTTGTCCAAAACTTGAATCTTGAAATTCTTGCATTTGGATTTCCAATAAGCCATGGTAAATCTTGTGGTCTAATTGTAGGTTGATCAAATGAGTGGCAAATTGGATCATTGTGTAATGGACAACCTGTGACATTGTCAATTGTTGTTACTCATACAATTTCTCAATTAAAATAGATTATAATCATATTGAATGTTATAAACCATGCACACAATTTTTATTATAAAAAAGGTTCAATTTTGCCCTCGTAACGTCCGAATTTGCTTAATTTTGTTGTATGTTCAAATGCTTATTATGAACAAATCATCTTATATTTTTCCTTTGACAACATAGTTCCAATGTGAAATAAGCAGATTGTAGGTTAATTCTGCATGTTTATTCGAGGATTTTTTTTTAATTTATCCTTTAGCTTTTGATTATAATTTTAAAATTCTTCTTAATTAATTAAGAATAATAAAACACATGGAATAATGGTTATCATTGGTGGTTGCATGTGAACATAACAAATTATCCCTTAATCATGTATGCCAATTTCCAAGTTGAATAAATAAAAGAACAACAAAAAAACAGATTTAAAATAAAAACTTTATGAAATAAGTTATATTTAAAAAAAAAAAAAAACATCATTTGATTATGAACCTCTTATGGTTGACTTTAATATAACATCATGTTAGAATGAGATAAGGTGACCTTGACCTAATCATTATTAGTGCTATTTAATTACTTTAATTAATTGCTCCTTAATCAAATTGTTTTTTTTATTAGCTTTAAACAAATAACCAATCGACACGTATATATCAGCTTCTTGGATTCATGAATTATCTGACTAGATATTTATGTTACAAGTTACTTGCATTAAAAGGCTAAATATATTACTCAATTAAAATATTAATATAAATAGTACTTGATTCACATCAATCACAAAATTTATTTAGACACTCAAACAATTATTTATTCCAATGAATGTCTGAATACATGATAAAATGTTCTTACACTTTAATTTAAATTTTGGGGGAAAATCATTGTGTACGTTCTCAAGCGTGCACCTATTAAGAAGCATCTCCTTTAATTATACACATCAATCGCAATTGGGACAAGTCTGAGGTTTTATAACTTATTGAGGCTAATAGTTAATGCATATAATTAAAAAAAAAAAGACACATTTGAAGTGGTTAACTTATTTATGTAACGAGCATTTACGAATACACAAAAAATATTTACAATTTGAACCAAAAATTTCTACTCATAAAATACTTTATTAATCTATGCAAGTCATAATATACAGTATAGTATATTAATTATCATTAAATAATCTGATTGTGTTTTAATAAAAATTACAATGATCAAGAAATTGAAAGAAAAATAAAGAAGGATCAATGAAAGAAGTAATTATATCTGAAAAAACTATTGACTGTGATAGGATAAAAAAGATCTCTTTGTGCTTTACTAGATGTCTCGAGTTTAAGTCTTGAACATGAAAAAAAATCCCGACAAGGAGCACTTTCCCTTTCTTGGGTCTTGCGTACATAGCGATTAATAATAATTACTGTAGTCGATGCTATAAAGCAGGGATATATCAGCCAGCGAGTAAAAGAAACGAATAAATTAAAGAAAAAACTATGTCTACAAAGATCATTTGGGTTTTGTGATGGGAAGAATATGATCTCTTTATGTTTAAAATATAGGTCTCAAGTCTGAGTTGATAAAATTCTAGTAGGAAGCGCTTCGTTTTTTAACAGGTTTTACACGACACAATTCCTAATTAATACGTGAGAACGCTAAAGTGATTGAATACCAGATATCGCGTGAAATAAAACTCGGAAAAAAAAAGGTATGAATATTACCTGTTTCAGAGATGATTCCATCATGTAACATTTCTGGAATTGAATTAATCAATTTATAAGTAGCTAACATGGCTGGCCAAAATCCAGCAACATGAACACCACACTTATTAGCAATTTCAATAGCCCATGAAGCAAGCAAATCAACAATCAAACACACAATTCCATCTTCTTGATCTCGAATTATCGTTTCGAGTTGACATGGCATGTAATTTTCCATACACTTTTCTATCGCGAAGAAATCGCGACCTGAAGGCGTTGTTAGTCCATCTTTATCTAGTCCATCTGAAATAGACATGATGGAAATATTCACATCTTTAGAGTCAATTTTTATGAAATTTGGAATTATAACTATTGGATTAATGCCATGATTAACTAGCAATGAAGCTAATTTAAGCATTGGTGTTACATGACCTTGTGCTGGATATGGAACTAGAAATACTATGGACTTTTTTTTGCATTTCATGGTTTTTTTTTTTTTGGTTTATAACTCTTAAAGGGACTCACTATGCAAGTCATAATATATAATTATTTGTGGTGTGTGTGTTTTAAATTTGGGTGGGGGTGGGGGTCTAGACTAAGAGGTAGAGTAGGGTTGGACGGAGGGAGTTGAATTAATATCTTTATCGAAAAATTATATCGTGCGGATAATATCTTTTAGTTATATAAAAATTGTTGGATTTTACTTGGTGACATAACTATTTTTTTTTTTGAAGTTTATGAGTTTTAAATATAGAAAAAGAAAGTTATTTGATTCTTGGTAAATAATTTTTATATACTAATTGAAATTTTAATATAAATATAAAATATGCGCCAAAACTATTGTGTTCTATATAGGGATGGATCCAAAGGTTAGCTTACGTGTTTAGAGGAATTCAATACATTTTGCTTATATTCATGAGTTTTATATCTTGAATATATTTCTATTTTTGCAGAATTCGTAAGTAAAATATTCACTCCGTCTCTAATTATAATATTCTAAATATATTTCTGACTCCGTCACTTCGGATTACTTACTTTTGCAAGTGGCTTACGCAATTGGATTTCTCTTTGCACGTGGCAACTTGCTTACAAAAAAAGAAATTAAAACTTAAACAAACATTGGAGAATTAATTAATTCTTGATTAATTATAGAAAAAGGTTAGTATTAGGTACAATGGCACTAAAAGGTTATTAATGATTCTCTCTTTGTCCCTAATTACTTGTCCATTTTTCTTTTTTTAGTTGTCCATGATTACTTGTTTATTTTGACAAATGAAGAAAGAACAATTTTTTTTACCTATTATATCCTCAATTAATTACTTTGAAAAATGTAAAACTTCTTGAAACTCTTTTAAGTTTTTAATTCATTCATTTCATAATTAATAGGGGTAAAATGGTAAACTCACTATGTCAATCATTGTTTTCTTAATAGGTGTGTCAATTCAAAAGTGGAAAAGTAATTAAGAACAAAAAGAGTATTAACTAATAATGACATGTTTGGCCAAATTTCTCACAAGTAAAAAGTGTTTATTTTATTTGAGGTGTTCGTTTGATTAAATTTTTTTTATGAATAGTCGCAAAGTTATTTTCCGATTTTGAATATTATTATTTTTTTGTCCAGAAGTACTTTTGAAAGTTTGATCAAATACAAATTGTAATGATTAATATTAATAAAAATATTTTTCAAATTAATTAAGTAAATATAAATTATTATTCTCCAAAAATACTTCTGATGAAAATGCGCCAATTTTTTTAATAAAAAAAATAGCCATAACTATAGCTTGGTTGGTGCATAAAAAGCTCCAATCTATTGGGTGTAACATACTTCTATCAAAGCAACGAATAAAAAAGGGCTAGTATCATATCAATATGAGTTGTGTGCACTGGTGGGAGTGTTTCACCCTTAATCAGAGATTTTGGGTCGAGCCTTGAGTATGGAGAAAATCATGTTGGGAGTGCCACCCCCTAATGGGCCTGCAGAGCGCGATCCAAATTTAGTCGGAGCTTCAATGTAGACTCCGAACACCGAATGAGAAATTAAAAAAAAAGGCTGGTCCGTCAAAAATACAGTTCCTTTTGTATCAAAAAAGAAAAAAAAACGTGAATATTTGGCCATCTAATTTATATACCTATATCAAAAGGAGATTAAAGTTTTTATTTTCTCTTTTCTCTTCCTTTTCAATAATAATAGTGTTTTGATTAAAAATAATAGTATTTTGATCAACTTACGCATATTAATTATTCTATCCAATATCTATTACAGTACTTTATCAACCTAGAAATCGAATAAATATGCATCAAAATTGTTATCAAAACTAGGTTCAAAGCAATAAATTAGAAATATAGGAAAAAAACACTTTGAGCCCATAATTTTCTTGTATGTTCTTAAAAAATTTAATCCACTTACTGTTGTCACAATTATTGAATTAATTCCTCTCAAAATCGAATGGAAAAAATATTCTAAAGTTATGGTAATACAAATTGCAGAATTTTATCAAACTCAAATAACAAAGTAAATTACACGATATTTACTTTTCCTTTGAAAACAACATATAAATGAGGAGAGAAAAATTGCATAACATGAGACCTGCTCTTTTCTCGACTCTTTAAAAGTTAGAAAAAACAGTTCTATATATAAACACAATAATTTTTCTTTTCCAATCTAACAAAGTACAAAATTCAATTTTTCTTAAAAAATATTTCAAAATTTCATTTTCCTTTATTTTGTTTTCTCATTCACACCTTTACTCATCCCCAAAAAAAATAACTAAAAATGAAATAAAAAATAACACCAATGTACTTTGGACCACATAATTTAAATCAAAAGAAATCAAAGCTCAGAAGAGCTTTTTTTTCTTCATGGGTGATTTCTGCATGCCACTTGCTGCCAAGCCACATAAAAGTTCAAAGAGCACATTTATTTTATATTATTTTAGGGACATGCGAATGTTGTGGCAATATAGATAGATAAATCTACGTCGATATTAGACTCTTCAAAATTATTAGAGAAAAATGACAAATATATCTCCGAATTATCATAAATGATATGCAGATACCCTTCGTCATACTTTTGAAATATTGGTGCCCCTGCCGTCCAATAACTAGAGCGTATATGCCCTTCACTCTAACGGAAGACTAAATAGGAACACATGACGCAATCTATATATGTTAGTATATCCGTTAGTATAAAGGATATATATGTTCTAGTTTTTGGACGGCAGAGACACCAATGTCCCTAAAGTATGACGAAGGGTATCTGCATACCATTTACGATAATTCGGAGATATATTTTCCCTTTTTCCCAAAATATTATCATATTTGTATTGGATTTTTTTAAAGGTATACTATTTGTAAGGGATTCAACACACACTTATCTTCATAGAGATAAATAATCTCTGCAAGCTTTTTGTTTCACTTTATAGGTATATATATAGAAAAAGAGTAAAAAATATCCTTAAATTATTTAAAATAGGTCAATTTTTATCCTCCTTTACGTCTTTTGCTAAAAAGTTCCTCGCCATTATAAGTTAACAAGCTAAAAAATATCCTTCAACTATTTAAATAACTCAAAAACATCCTTCTTTCAGACGATTGTTTCAAAACAAAAGAAAATGAATCAATTTTCCGCTTGAATACTCTTTGAAATTGAGCAAACTTATTTAATTATATACTCATTGAAATAATTTATAATTATAAAATATTTAACGCATGTTACGTTTTTCTAAAGATAGAAAGGATTAAAGAGAATTTCATAAAGTCATTCTTATCTTTCTAGAGCTGCGCGAAGCGGCCCCCAAAACAAAGAAATTATAATAATTTTTTTATTTCATACCTATTCAATCATCACTTAATTTGTGATGGAGAAAATATCGCTTCACTTAAATGTATAAATTAACCACGTGTTTAATTTGTTTCTTGAATTTGAGTCCACATCATTATATTGTTTAAAGCTCTATGTCGGCAGGATAAAACATTTTAATTTGGGCAGCACACAAAATTTTGGGCAGAAAAATAAATATCACATACAAATAAATATTTATAAAAAAAATTGCGTAGCGTTAGCAATGTAAATCTACTACTATAGTATGATTGGTTCATCGTTTCAAATCATATGCTTTTTTTTCTTGTTAAATTTGCAGAAATTAATAGAAAAGATAAATTTTATATTATACATCCAATCTAAAATAATGACGCTACATAATAACTTGTAAACAAGTTCAATAATTCTCTTTAATAAATTTGAATATTAATTGTTAAAAAAAAAAGGAACTAGGTCATAGTCAATATATTCTCTCATTAGAACGTGATTAATATTCAAGTCAACCCTAATTAGAGGTTTATTATTCTTTAATTTTGAAGGATACTTAATTATATGATTTGGTAATGACCTAATTAATGGGCATGACTAAATCAACACATGTACGTTGGAGTTCTTCACTATTGGTGTTCACGTCTCTTTTAAAACTCAAAAAGTATTTTTGCACAGTAATTAATGAATTAAGAATTTCGATAAGAATATTCAAAGATTTAATATCTGTAAAATAATGTGTATATATATATAATGTAATATAATCTTTTGATACAAATATATATTAAATTGACGATCCTTAACCAAATATAGCTCTCAAATTAAGGGCAAAACAAGAGATTTATTGTGATACACTAAAAAAATTCAAGAAACTACCATAATAATTGCATCATATATATGTTTGTTGGAAAAAAGTTGTTCATGTTGGACTAAGTCAGTTCAAAGATATTTTTATTATGATATGAGATATTGTCTGTTTTATAACAAGTATGTACGTATTTTTTCCCTCAAAAGGTCGAGTATTTATATATCTTATATATCATTTCCTTTACCTTTCAATTACTATAATATATAAATTTATTCGCGCGCGCAAAATTTCTTTTCAAACCAATTAAGTTTTACATGCCTATATTATCAAAATTCACAAGCTACTATATATATATAGTATAGTAGAAACCGAAATACAAAGATTAATTCACTTCGTGTCATCCACATCTATGAGTATTCACTATTCACGATCATCGAAACTCACAACGTCTCCTTGTGTGTGCGTCCTTCTCAGCTAACAATATAGGAATTTATACACACCTAATAATCCAATTCATACCTGATATTTAATTTGCATCAAACTAATAGGAAACTTCGTTTATTAGGCTAATTGGATTGCTTAATTATAAAAGGCTCTAACTAATTTTTTGAGTGTGACACAAATTATTATTAATTAACTTCTTTAATTAGCTAGACTTCAAAAGAAAGAAACGTGAATTAGACTATCTAATTAAACTAAACTTTACTTTTGCAAAAGAAGTAATTAAGTTCAAAGTGTGAATTTAGAATAAATTAATTAGTAGCAATGTGATTAATTAATTAATTAATTCAGTTTTTGGTGTTTGCATATGCAGAGACAACTTTGGTAGCTTTTCTTTTTCACTATATAGGAAAAAAAATTCCCACTTTATAGATCGTATTAGATTGTCTCCTTTTTTCTAGCACATGCACTATTGGTTTGGTGTGGTATGATATGGTACGGAATTTAAAATTTTAATTCGGTAATTTGGATTTTTAAATTTTTTAGAAATATTATATCATTATCATACCAAATTAATACGGTATGGTTCTGTATTTTGTGATATGATAAAGTGGTATAGTTTGTTCAACTTCGATTTATATATACTTATATAATAGAGAATTATGACTTCAAATTTTTAAAAACATCTCAAAAATATAATATTAACACCTTGTATATGTAGAAATATATATTTTAAAAAGTAAAAGTAACTCCCTTTGTTATTAAATTACACAAAAGACATTCAATCAAATAAAGTAGTAAAAATTTCAACATCTAAATATTTAATTTTGTATTAATATTAGGTTGTATATTTGTTAGTTTTACCATATAATATATGAATTATCTATGTAATTATACACTTTGATACATATTCAATATTTTGATATTTTATTTATAAATATCGAATACCGTATCAATTGATACCAATTTTTCTTTCCAGGATATATATTATATATCACTCAAATACCATAATCCAAAAATCATGATATCAATTTTTTTTAATTCGATACGATAATTAGGTATCTACCGTACCCTGCCACAACTATACTTGTTCATATATAGTTGAAATTTCAACAAAAAAAAGGGATAAGGGTCTGAAAAATACTTCAACTTTGGTCAAATTTGCTGTTACGATACTAAACTTTCATGAGGACCTATTACCTCCCTAAACTATTTAATAGTGTATTTTTTACCCCCTGAACTATTTAATAGTGAATTTTAAAGGTATATATGTGCCCACGTGGACACATTACTATTTATAATTTTGCATTATTTTTTATGTCCACGTGGGCAAATATGTATGTTTAAAATACGGTATTAAATAGTCTAGGGAGGTAATAGATCCTCATGAAAGTTTAGTATCGCAACAGCAAATTCGACCAAAGTTGGGGTATTTTTTAAACTCTTATCCCAAAAAAAAACTATTATCTATTCTTCCTTCCTTTTTCTTTTTTTTTTTTGAAACGCAACGTTTTCAAATGAATATATAAAAAGTTTTAAAAAAAGTTTTTTATATTTTGAAAGAAATAATCTATGAACATGATAGATGACCAATCAACAATTGAATAATAATAAAATTATTGTACTTTTTAATCAAGTAAATGAATCATTATAAATTTCATCATAATTAAATAGAGTTGAAGCCCCCACTTGTGGAATTCTCGCGATCAATCATTCATAACTAAATTTTACCAATTTTTTTCCAATTATTGAATTATTAGTCTATATTTTTTATCACCATAATTAATTTTTAAAATCCAACTAAAATTGTAATCATATCGTAAAAATTTCTTTAATGACATTTTTTTAAAATTTATCTTTCTTTATTATGCACTTTTTCCTTGGCGTGGAGAGGGGAGGAGGACCACATGACAAGGTGCAATATTATTAGTTATGAATTTAGTAATAATATATTAATTTCTTAAATATTTTAATTAATACAATATAATTTTTGTCTATAACAATCAAATAGCATATAACGTCAAATGCTATTAAAACTATATAACAATCAACAACAATAGCAATTTTTTTTTTTTAAAAAATGAATGATTGATACCGTTATAAAGATATGATGAGATTTTTGACTAACAAATAACTTGTATGTTTCAAGTCCTACGAATCTTTTAAGACTTAAAAAATCTGTCAAGTGCTCAAGATTAGAATTTTTTTAAAATTTTTTAGTTACAGAAATATTGTATTTTGTTTATATATATATGCAAAAAAAAAGTTTATTTATCAAAAGATTAATTTATTTTCAAATATTTTCTTCTACATATAACTAAAAGATATTTATTAACTTTTAATTTATTTTTATGCAGAAATAAATATAAAAGTTGCACATCTAAAAATTGTTAAATTTTCTTGACATAAAAAAAAATCTTTTTAAATTTGTTTGTTTAAATAAAATGCATGGACACATGGTTATATGTTTTGAATCCCATAAGAAATTTTATTTTGTTTTAAATTAATTGGATAATTTTCTAGGTGAAAAAAAATACTAATACTAATTAAGCTTAATTTAATGCATGCATGTCTACATATACAAATTAATAAGTGTATAATATATATATAAATGTCGGATATTATATATATACAATTTTGTATGTTTTAAATAAAAATTTCTATTTTCGCTATTGACAAACAAGTAGATAGTAAGGGATTGGATCGGAGCACTCTCATATAACAAGTGGAATTTGGGCCAACAACTGTGCTGCAGTGGTGAAGCTTCGGTGTTTAAACTCTTGACATGAAAAAAATCTTGTTGGAAAGTGGCATATTCAAATGACCTTACAGTGCGTAATTTAAATTTAATTCAATGCAAGCCTCAAACACCGAATGAATTATAAAAAATAAATAAATTTGGGCCACTACTAGTCCTTATCTTACTTTATTATCCACACACAAATATCTTATCTTATTGTCAGCCAAAACACAAAAAGAGAAACAAGAAATCAGAATACCTAATCTAAGCTCAAAATTGAAACCAAAAAGCAAAAAGAAAAAAAAAAAAAAAAACAAGAATAATGGATGGGATTCAACAATTAGGACTTCCAATACTTGGAATTATAGCAGCAGCTGCTGTTACATTTTATGCAGTCAGCTTCTCAGAAATTAGAGAGGTATGCTACATTTATTCCAATTCTTCTTCCTTATTGAACTTTTATAATCAGTCGTGGCAGAGGCAGGATTTTTACTGAAACGTATTTTTATATTATGTTGTTTGATTTTTTTAAAAATGTCGACAGGTGAATGTTGGATCCTTCAAAATAGTTTTTTTTTTTTTGGAGAGAGAGGATTCACTAATTTTTGGAGAATCTGACACAAGAATAGAGCTTAGCATTCTGATTACTACTTCGGCCAAACCCAATAACTTTGATACAAATAATGTTAAGAAATCATCTTAATATGTAAATTTTTTTATTTTTTTTTGGAGAATATATTCACTAATATTTGGAGGATATGACACAATGATAGAGCTAGCATTCTGATTACTAGTTAGGCTGGACCTAATAGCTTTTGTTCAAAAATCACCTTAATATGTATAAATAATTTATTAAGAGCTCAATAATTTTCTTTATTTAAAATTAGAATTGATAAACTCAAAATTTTAGTTGTGCCTCTGATCCGATATGAGTGAAGAGTGCAAAAAATATTGAGAGCTAAAGATGATAGGGTCCTTTTTTTTACTATATCAATCTGAAACAGTGAATAATATATTGGAAATAATTTTGAAGATTTCGGACAATATATCTGATATATGATTTTCTAGCAAAAATGATTCGAATGAACCCCTTTTGTCCCTACTTATAACTTAGTGACTATTTGTGTTTATTAATTGCAAATTGCAATCATTTTTTTTTTTTGGAAATTGTAGAAATCATTAAGAGATTATGAGGATGGAGAAGAATCTAATAGTGGTGGATTCAAGTATGTTAGCTCTAGAGAAAGGAGAGCTAGAAGAAAAGTTGAGAAACAGAAACCAAAATCTTGATTTTTTGTTGCTCATATTTTTATTACATTTGTTGTCGTTGAAATCAGAGACGAATTCAGAATTTAATTTTTATGGATATTCGAGATACCACTAAATCTGTACTAACAATTTGAGTTATTGAGTTCGAAGTTTAATATTTATAGATATTAATTATTTTAATTACCTTGCTTGTTTTTTGGTAAGAGATGGAATATGAACGAATTGGATCAAATTTGACTTAGACAAAATGGGTCAAATTTTAAAAGGGTTATGATTCAATACGCTTAAAATTTGGTTGGATCAAAATAGATTTAGGTCAAACAATTGGTCATAATTCAACTTAAACTTATCTAGCATGACCTGACCGTCATACTTTTTTATTTTCAAGTTTATTTTCATATTCATCCAAATATTTTTTTAAAAAAATAATTAAAAACTTAACTTCAAATAATATATTTTTTCTTCGAATCTCAACAAAATGATGTCCAAGCGCGCTTAGAGGATTATAAGAAGAGAGGTAAAGAACAATTGATTTAGATTGATGATATTCAAAATAAAACTAGTCTAACAAAGCCAACTAGTATGAGATCTTTACATAGAATAATCAAACGCCTATTGCGAGTCACTAGAAAGTCAATGACTTTCTTAGCCAACAACTCATAAACAATTGACTTGTATTATTTTTTACTCTTTTTTTTGCCCCATGAACTCTTTTACTTCTTTTGAGACTTGAGTTCTTCCACTCTATTTTCAGTATCCTTCAATGCTTTCCCATATTTGATTATCAACTGCAAAACAAACGGTTTTAATCGTTTTTCAGATTTCGTGGAACAACAACAACATTCCCAGTGTGTTCTCACAAATGGGGTCTGGGAAGGGTAGTGTATACGCAGACTTATCTTACCTTATGAACATAGAGAGGTTGTTTCTGATAGACTATTTCAACTTTCATGGAACGTTTAATGTTCATAGTTGTTACAAACATGACGTTGTTGTGCTTATGTCACGTGACATAAACACAACAAACCGAGTTCTAAGGTTATTGAGCAAGAAACCGAGGGAACTAGCAATGAAATTACCTCATCAATTTCTTCCAGACTAAAAATGTAGGGAGGAGACATCATTATGTTATCACCAGCAACGCGTACCAACACTCCATGCTTCTCACACCGTGCTCCAAAATATGCACCGATACCTATGGAAAGAACGAAGGATATGTCAAAATGAGATTAGAGTTTCAACTTCATCTCGGATAAGATGAAAGAGCGAAAACATACCCCATTCAGGAGGGAAAGGATCATTAGGAGATTTGTTATCTGTAAACTCTGTACCATGTAGCAAACCAGTTCCCCTTATCTGGAAAAAAAGATCGAAAAGTGAGCTAATAAAATGAACGTTAGGTAGTTAAGACGTTTTAGCTGATTCTATCGCGATAATACTGTACCTCCCCGATTATGGGACTATCAGAAAACACTTTCAGACCTTCTTGGAACTTTGGTGATATTCTGTTTACTTGCTCAATAATATTTCTTTCCCTGTAACGAATTCGAGTCTTTTCAGTGCTTAAAGCAATAGCAAGTACAACACCTCTAGTTGTGAAACCACTATTTTCTATGTTGCTCAGACTCAAAAGGATGTTGTCATGCACTCGGATCAGACATTCACATGTCGATATTTTTGATGAGTCCAAGCAACATAGCTATTTTGACATATTTCTTTCAGTCCATATCTACAAAAGGTTGAAAATCATAAAAGAAAAGTCGCGTACTTGTAGATCTTCAGTGTTTCCAAGGCAACTGCACACGAGACAGGGTGCCCCGAGTAAGTAAATCCATGGGAAAATGTACCTAGTGAGGAAAGAAAGTTACGAACAAACTTGAGAAACAGAGGATTTGATGTCCTATCGAATGGACAATGCACTCACCGAGCTTGTTGCTTTGAGAATATATGACATCGGAAACTTCAGGGCTTACAAGGACAGCCCCAATTGGCATATATCCGGAGGAAAGAGCCTGAAAGTGTAGTTAAGAGAGACGGATTTAGAATCCTGAGTACACGTTATAATATGCGTAGATTGGATAGAGTTATATGAATAGCTCTACCTTCGCTACAGAGACAAGATCAGGTTTAATGTTGTACTTATCACATCCGAACATTGTCCCGAGCCTTCCAAATCCACATATAACCTCATCCGCGATGACAAGAATGTCGTACTTCTTTAGTACAGCTTGGATCTAAGAATGAGTAGGATGTAAAATTCATAGTAGTTATTCTTTCCTCATCTGAAAATTTTGAAAGTTCAACGAAAACTGACCTTTTCAAAATAGGTCGCGGGAGGAGGTATGACACCTCCTGCCCCCATGACTGGTTCCGCAATGAAAGCAGCTATCTAAGTGACAACAAGTACATTAATCGGAACATCAGTTCATCGTCTATGTATAATGCATATGAAACAGGAAAACATGATCAAAGTTGATAGAAGTTACTGTTTCAGGTCCCTCTTTGAGTATGAGATTTTCCAAATTATTCGCCAATCTTGTCGAGAACTCCTCTTCCGTCTCACCTGACATACACATAACATACACATTTTCGTAAAAAAGTTCATGTTCTGCACTCTGACTGATCTATATAAGATACGGATAAAATAACAAGTATGTAAAAATAAAGACCTGGCTGATGAAAGCGCCAATAATGAGGACAGTCAGTGTGCAGAACAAACGGAGCTGGTAGATCAAATTGTTGATGTAAGGCAGGAAGACTGCAACAGAAAATATTAACATAACAGATACTTCAAACGAATAATTGATTGCTCGGAAAGGATTAGTATATTACCCAGAGAGACTGGCGGAAATGAGAGTTGATCCGTGGTATCTGTTTGAAGACGACAAGCATAAAGATTATGTTAGACAAACATAAAACAACACAACACATACAAAAGAAGCAGGGGAGTTGAGGAATAAGATCACGATTTTGTTCGAGCAATAAATTTCTTTTTGTCTGGCCTCCCGAGTGCATTGTTGTAATACCATACCAGTTTCACCTACATATCGAAACGTAAGGATCAAAAGTTAGTTAATATCCTAAAAATCATTCCTCAAAGGGACATGTCCTTGAGTTAACTAACCATAACATTCACTCCCTTCATCTCAATTTGTTTGTCTTACCCGTTCCCAAAAGAATATCACTTTCCTTTTCTGGCAACTCTTTAGTTCTAACTTTCCACGTGGTCACAAGATTAAAGGGCATTTTGATACACATTACATATCTTTAGTTTAAAACCACAAGATTAAAAAATCTTCTTTACTTTCTTAAACTCCGTGCCAAGTCAAAACCAGACAAACAAATTGAAACAGAGGGAGTATTACTTAACAGGCTAATTGTGTAACAACCTGTGTGTCATTGGCTTCTGATCCGCTGTTTGTGAAGAAAGCCTTCGCCATTTTATTTGCAGTAAACAGACCTAGGAGTTCCTTCGCGAGATCCTGTATGTTCGAAAATAGAATCAGTATGATATCTAAGTAAAACTTAGCGAAATATGGACAGTGAGGAGATCTCTTTTATCTTTCGTGATGAGTTTTACGTACCAAAGAAGGTTTTGTGCTACGATTCCAAAATGAATGGTAAAAGGGCAACTCGTTGAGCTGTTTAGTTGCGGCTGCAACAAGACGATGCTCATTTCCACCTACAATAATGTGTAACAAGACATCTATGTGTTAAATATTTGGAAGAAACAATGATAACGCAGACAAGGACTCTGAGTACCTAAAGATGTGCACCACAAACCAGCTAGAGCATCGAGGTACTTCTTCCCGTTAACGTCATAGACATAAGAACCCTATGACAAATTGCATAAAATATGTTTAACACCGAATTCAGTAACTTCTCTAGTAGACAGACAGAGAAAGATACGAATCTAACCTCGGATTTTTGTATGATTAAAGGTTCCAAATCAGTAGTATGCCATCCGGCAGTGAAAGGTGCCAACATATCATGCCCCTTATATCTGCAAATGTCAAGACATTTGATTGCTCACGAATTCGTTAACTTGTTTGAGAGACGCTATATACATTTTAGACTACACGCGTATTGTTGGTATATAATTGCAGAGTTCTTGGTAAAGGGTCAAAAACACACCTGAATGATTATCGAAACAAGCCTCAACTATCAACTGTTCCTATCTGAACGATGGTGATATTTCAGGTAGGAAAAGGGAACAACTAATGTTGAGGTATGTTTTGATAGATAGTTGAGGTAGGAAACTCGAAAAAACGTGATACTTCAGGTGTGTTTTTGATCATTAACTCATATCAATTTCACGATAAATTAAGATAGAGACTCGAGTAGTAAAGAAAGGAAAAAGAAATTCACCCTCTAACATCAGTTGCTGAAATGTCATTCTTCAAAGATGTCTCAGTGCTACTCCATCTGACCTGTATTTGATCGCTAACGATTTGTTTCTGCAAATTGCTAACAGCAGGGATATGCTTTACGTGAGGACCAACCTGTAAAACTCGATAAATTAGGAACCATACATACCAAACAGATATACAGATTGATCAAGAACAATGATAAAGGCCCTAAAACTGTTCGTTTATCATACAAAACGGTAAACTACAGATGTTTTAAGCTTCTCAGGAGATCCACGACACATCGTTCTGTATATTAACGAAGATAATTTGATCTTCGAGTCTAAACAAACTGTAAAATGACCTGATTCACAGTTGATTATAACCACATTGTCCAAAGAGGAACACATAACAATCGTCCGTCCATATCAAAAGCACAACAATTTTGGAAAGTCCGAGCTGTGTTGAATTTGAACTTTAGGCCTAGGGAGAGCTATGTTGCTCAAACTCTTCAAAAATGTCACAGAATCGGTGTTGGATCATCCAAAAGTAGCACATTTTTATAGAATCCAACAAGTGTGCAACAACAATTTTGGAAAGTTCGAGCAACATAAAAAAAATGACTATCTACCCCTATAATAATGACTATGCCTCAATCCCGACCAAGTTGGGAGGTCAACTATATGAGTCCTCAATCAATAGCAGAGCCAGAATTCTCACTAAGGGGGTTCGTTCAACATGTATACTATATATACATAAAAAAAATAAAAAATTAACAATGTATAAACAATATATTTTTCCACTGAAGTAGGTTCAGATAAACCCCTTGGCCCTACCTCGCTCCTCCTGATCCTCAATGACCATATCACTCCATTTAAACACGTCTCAATCCAAAATGACTACAAGTTATCCATTAAGCTTCAAGAAAAGTAGCTTTGACCCATAATCCAATAAACTCATAACCTCGAAATCCTAACTTCACCTCTACTTGAGAGGAGCATTTTAAAGTTTGAAAAAAACATAAAAAGGAGCAAACTTTACAATGAAACACATTCAAGAACCTAAAAAATAAAAAAAAATCCCATATATACAATTATACAAATAAAACATAATTCAACAAAGATTTTAATAAATAAATTAAAAAAATTCCCATAACCAAAAAAAAAAAAAAAAAAAAAAACCAAAGAAAAGCCATAATACAAACCTGGTTGGTAGCTGCTACAATTCCAGATCCAATTAAATTAGTAATCTTGGCCATTAATTTCCCTTCAAGAAAATTCTTGAAAAATTATAAAATAATTATAACACAAAAACCTCCTTCTTTCTATATGTTCCCTCTTCCTTAAAGTTTTAATAATAATTATAAAATTTTATGTAAGTTGAAGAGAACAAAGAAAACAAAGAAATTATAAAGAATAACTATTGACAAGTGATAACATATGACTCAACTTATCTTGTCTTGTCCTAAAAATTGTATAAAAATCAGTATTTATAAATGGACAAAAAATTTGTAAATGTTATAAATCCTCATTCATCGGATATTCGAACAATTTTTTAATTTTTTTTTGAAGGTTTGTAATAGTTTTAGGAGGGAGAAAAACCAGACTTAATATACATTGAATTTGGACACTTAGTCATACATTTTTTTTAAATTTATGTGACACTGTTTAAATTTGTAATGTACATTGAATTTGGACACTAGTCATACTATTTTCTCCGTCTCATAATATTTGATCACTTACTGAATCAGGATAGAATTAGTTAATTTTTTCTCATTTTACCCTACAATTAACGTGGCTTTTGAAAATCAAAGAATTTTTTTTAAGAGGCTAATGAATATGAACAAAGGGCAAAATTGTAAAGTTGATCAATCTATTAATGATTTCTTAATCACCGTGTAAAATAAAAAAGTGTCCATCTAATATGGTACGGAGGGCGTACTTTTTTTGTATTAATTTATGCGGTAATGTTTGAATTTTGAGAGTCAAATAAATTGTTTTGACTGTATTTTTTTTTCTATGTGTTTTAGAGATTTTGAGTTATTAATTATTGTGACTTGTAGTAAATTTCTTTTACGTACTTTAGTATTTCTTTTTAATTTTTATAATAAATTTTAACTTTTGAAATCAGAATGGTATCACGTAAATTGAAACGGATGAATAGTAAATTTAGATGAATCTTCCTCAAAATCTTAATATAAAGATACTTCTGGTACATTGTATCTGGTCATTAATCATGGTATTGTTCTTTGTACTAATACAAAAGCATAAGGTACAATTCAAATTTAGTTAATTTGCATGGATCAAATTCTTTTAACAAATACTAGCCTACATTTTCGTGTCATAGGTGAGAGTTCGATTCTCCTCCTTATTTTTTTTAAAAATAAAATGTGTAAATAAATATTTATATAGTCTGGTCACTTATAATTACATATGTATATCATTAATTAGTGATTAGATAAAAATGGTAACTAATATACTATTACCGATTAAAATTGTATTAAAAGTAAAGTAAGAATCTTTACACTAAAATCAATTATCATTAATTAGTGATCAGATAAGAATGGTAACTAAGAATATGCTATTACATATTAAAATTGCATTAAAGTAAAAATCTTTACACTAATATTAATGTATATATTTTATATGTACAAAGTAAATATAAAATCACGCATCATATTAAGCATAACATGTTGTAGACACTAAAAATTTGTGGGAATATGTAAGACATGTTAAATTCTAGTTGGGACTCTATTAAATGTATTCGATTTCAGATAGAATTTTTGGAAGCTATTTGATCTATCATAAACCCTAATTTATGCCTATATAAAAGGTATTATACTCCCTTAAGAGACATCTCAAATATTTAACAATTTTATAGAATATTCATAAAGAGATCAAATTCAAATTATTCTAGTTCGAGAAATACGTCATTAACAACCCTCGAATCTTGATCAATTCTCGATAGAGAAGAATCAAGGGAGGAACAAATTTAAAATCACAATGTTTATCAATAAAATTATGTTTCTTCATATTTTATTTGTGATTGCAATTTATTTTTCTGTCACTTTAAAATTTATTATAAACACATGTAATAATAATAAAATAATAAGATAGTATGAGAGTGATATTAACAATAGTGAATTATGAAGATTATTATAGTAATATAAATTAAATATGTTTTATTAAGTATATATAAAAAGGAATAGAGAAAGATTCCATAATTAGGTAAGAGGTAAAGAATCTTTCCAACAGATTACTCTAATTGATCCTAATATTATATGATGAATATCCTTAGATAATATTATTATATTTTTATAATATTCTTAACACTTTGTATTCTATCTTTAATAATAATAAATATTCCTCTTTAATTTATATGTGGCATGTGCAGGATGCTAGTTAAATTATTATATGAATAGGAATTATACACGTATAAACTATTGACATTTCATCCCATATGAATGTATTAAATATATGTCCATATGGTTCCAAATAAAATAGACTAATTATATAGTCTAATATCTTTTAAGTGATTTAGTTTACAACATAACCTCTAAATTAAATGTATAGTATGTAGGATAAAAGATTCGTAACATTATAGAGGCACTCGTCATATAGGGCAAATAGTAATATTTAAACGAAGGCATAGTGTTTTATCGGATTTAAAATTTGAAATATATGAGTTTTTATAATAATTAAAAATTAATATAAAATAATAATTGAATTTTACAAGTAAATATTTATAGATATTTAATAAATTTATTTATTCATATACAAGATTTCAGCAAAAAATATTGAGTTCATGTGCATATTGTAGATTCGGCCCTACATTTTATTTGATTATAATTGCAAGCATGGATCAAAACATACTCTTGGGATAGTTTGGTAGCGGGTTAGAGACATGTAAGTAGTAGTAATATAAGTAATATATATTGAGTTTAGTTATTTATGTGAGAATCTATTATTTTTTATGTATGAATTATTTATGAAGGATTTAGTTATTCATGTATCAGTTATTTCATTTTTTGTCCGATATAAAATAATATGTAAATTCTCTCATAACTTATATATACATATATTAGTTATGTGAATTTTTAAATTGCAAACAAACATCAAATTAAATGTGTTGAATTTGTACATAACAAAATAATACCGCAAACATGGTATTACTTGAATAATATTTAATACATGAATAATTTAACTCCTAATAACCAGATATCAAATGATTCCATAATTTTTTTTTAAAAAAAAATAAGGCAAAAGAGTATCAAGAGTCAAGAAATCAAATAACCCAACCTTTCTTCTTCAAATGAATATTTTTGGATTAATTGTTAAATCATATAGCAATAAATTGCCTAAAATAAGGGAAGAAAACAAAAGAATAGACAGCCATTAGTGCAATCAAACTCAGCTCCCTCTAAGTGCAAGTCATAGTCTTTCAAGTTTCCATAATTGGTATCCACATGAATTCTGATAAGATGGTTAAATAGTTTCTCTATTTTAATTAAAAATTTTGGCTTCGAGTTTGCAAATAAGAAAAAATTGTATTGGGATCGTCGCCCCAATTAAATCGAGTTTTGAACGTTTGATTTTTAATTTAATTAGATTTCAATATGAATATCGAACAAGAGAAAAAAAAGGTTTCCATTGGTCAATTACTACACTAATGGGAGAGGCACATAGTGGAAGAAGTTGCATGTGATTGTTTTAAATATTTGGTAAAATAAGGTGACTCTGACAATTGACAATAGCCTACCTTACTTTTAACTTTTTCATTAATTACTAGTATATTATATTAAGAGATGACATTGATTAAATTGTTTGCTTCCTGAATGATATTACTATGGTTCACTTATCTTTTTCTTTTTTCTTCTTTAGTATTATTTCGGGCTAGAGTATAACTTATGAGTTCGATTGTATTTAGTAGTTTTGATTTGTTAGAGTATAACTTATGAGTTCGATGTATTCAGTAGTTTTGATTTAAATTCTGTATTTTTAACCTCGGTGGAGCTAGAGTGTAACTTACGAGTTCGATCGTATTCAATAGTTTTGATTTAAATTGTATATTTGTTTCAAAAAATTTAGTGAATACACAAAAATTATTAATTTAGAAGTCTAATCCATTAATAGGAAAGTTTGGAGGTCAAGAATTATGATAGATGTCAGTTACTAGTTGAGTGTTGTCATATTTTAAGTGGAAGAGGTAAAGGTTATTTAGTAGTCGCATTATTTCTTATTCTTCAACGTATATTATATTACTACTTGTTAACACATATGCTTAGTATCTTGCTATTTTGTTGTCGTACTATTCATACAATCATGCTTCAGAAATATCTTTTTTTAGCCGAGAGAGTCTAACGAAAATAACCTTTCTACTTTATTTGAGCCAGAAGAGTAGCGGAAACAACCTCTCAACCTTACTAAGATAGAGGTGAAATCTACGTACATCCTACCTTCCCTAGACCCTAGCTACTTGCGAAACTACACTAAGTAAGTTATTGTTTTTTGGTGGTTGTTGCAAAATCTTAAGATTAGAAGGCTCTAATTACCTACCACATACAATCACTGTTGTGTTAAGATGGGCAATCAATGGAAATACTTATCCGCACCAGATGTTTACACCAAACAACTTAACAAAACACATATCACTTAACCGTGTTTGTATGGAAGACATGTGTTTTTTATTCATTAGTTTGGCATAAATATCAGGTGCGGGTAAGGTTTTACTGTAAGAAACCTTGCTATCGAGTACCCGAGCAGCTGCAAGTTTCCCGGAGGGTCAACGACAGTTCATTCAAGAGGGGCTGGAGAATGCAAAGTGAATATCACATCATCAGCCTTTCCTAGAGCTACTTTGGGCAGTTCCAGATGAAATGTTAGGCTCAAAATCAGCAGGAACAAACACAGGAAGTTGGTGCGAGGCAGCGTCTCTTTTAAACCTGGATTCCCGAGGCAAATCAAATGGCAATCTCTCGTGGACATCTCTTGAACCCGAGCCTCTTTCATTTTTCAAACCATCGTTAGTTGAACCGCGTAATAGAGGACCACCGAAGAATATATATAGATTCTCCAGTACTATACATTAGCTTTGATGAGGCTTGTGTCTTGTCATTGCTAGCTGTTGCTGCATTTGAATTCAATAATTCTACTTGCGAGGATGGACTTGTACGAGCTTCAGAAGCTGATACCACGACCGACACATACCTTCCAGCTTCTTGGTCCCAGACGACAGACAAACGTTCGTTTAACATCTGTGAGCAGAGAAGTTGCAGGATCAGATACACTATTCGGCCTCTGCATGATCTTCTCATCAAACTCTGAATAAGAATGTGACAATTGATGGACATTATCTGGGAATGCATCTCTTGAAACTCGAGCCTTTTCTGGCGTTAAGATGGCCTAAATTGTGAACTTGTGGGAGAGGGCTTTTTGGACTACTCAAGCTGTTGACACTACGGGTGCTCGCTAGTACATAGGACGTAGAACAGATGACGATGCTCTGGCTTTTGCTGCAGCTCTCATGGCTTCATTTGAGTCCAATTTGGCAAGCTTCCTGCAACGAGCTACACAAAGTACTCATGAGTGACCTCTCCCAACCATGTTTGTTTACCTCAATTTTCCAAGTCCATCAGCAAATTCTAAACATTTACCTGCATTAGCAGTGTGATGTGGATTTCTGCATCATACTATGTCTACAGCGACTAACATTGAAAGCTATTCGCAATAAAGAAAGAAAGCTGCCTCACTCATGGCCCTCATAGCTACAACATACTCGTACGTTGTAATGCCCTGAAGAGGATGACAATTTTAAAAAAAGAATCTGAATTGTTTCTTTAGGAAGTTTCGAGATAGGAAAAATCTAACTGCATATCCTTTACGTTGTAATCATCTATCCGTCAACAATATACCTTTCTTATCAGTATCATTTGGAAAAAAGAAAAGCTCCGATAGACGTGGAACACAAGCCAGCAATGAAACGGCTGTACATACAGCCTGCAGAAGAAAGTAAGACAAGTTATAAACAGTATTCATTTCTCATAAACAGTTGTGATATCTGAGGTAAACGTTTACCACAACCGTTACAAATTGGGGCTCGAGAGAAACCATTCCCTAGTCGATCAACTATTTCAACTTCCATATTCTTTTTGTTCACGAAGCATCGTACTAGAACAGCAATTCCAACTCCACCTTCAATAACAAGCTGAAAACAGAATATAGCGGATTTAGTATAACAACCCAATCATTTTTAAGAAATGTAACTGACAAACATTTGCCTCCAACATACCCAGACCAGGCTAGAAACCATCAATGATATAAAAAGACGCGTAGTTTCTCCTCCCAACACAATTGTTGAGCCACTGCATTAGAGAAATGTGGTTAGAAATTATGAAGCGACAGAGTAAATTAATGCATAAATATGCTTTTTAACTTGGTTTTAGGATGCCACGTAGGACAAATGTATCTATTTGTACAATTTTATACAAGTTTAAGCGTCTGCTTGTGTACACTCAAAGTTAGAGGGCATAGATATCAGTTGAAACCAAGTTAAATAGCACGTTTGTGCTATGCCAAGTTGTAAAATAGGTTCACAGGAGATGTATACCTGACAATGATGATCAAATCCATCCACACATTTATCACAGCTTCGACAATGTTTACTGAACTTGCAGACCTTGGAGTTGAACAATGTGCAAAACTAAGCAATCTTCATATACAAATACGAAACAAAGGACTCCTCTGATTGTACAGCAAGATGACGTTCTACTAGAAGAAACCATCGGATTATCTGATCTCTCAGTTTCTAGTTGATCTTTCTTAATGGTGTTGGTAGCAACAATAGAACTTTTAGAAGCTGACGATAGAAAAGTGTTATCTCCTGTATTCAGCTTAGAAAAATCAGAACAGAAAATAGATGAAACAGACAGAAATAATAATCCGAGTCCACAGAACCCACTGTGTTTCCTTAAGAAATTTAATCCCCTCAAGTACCCATTGTCACAAATTAATTTCTCCCAAAATAAAACGGATTAACTATTAGAGAAGTAGCGGTACCTCAAACTTCACTAATTTCAGTGAACGCAAGAACAACAACGAGAGCACACACAGACTTAGTCGATCGACAATTTTGTTTTTGTAAGAAAATATATGCAAAGAGGAAAAAATTTCAGTGTACCCGTCTGTTCGAACGGTGGTGTGTCTTTCCAGAACGTTGTGTCTTTTGGGAAAAATAACATCTTTTCCGAAGGAACAAGTCCCTTCAGAACGACATTACCGTTACACGCGAATTTCAAATAAATTTCGTTACGCGAAATTAATTATGTTAATTAACTAACATTCTGAATTAATTTATAAGAGAAAAGAAATCAATTAATGAGATTGATTAAATAATTTTTGTCCAAAAATATTATCAATCAAATCATTTGCCAAATCCAAATCAAAATCCGAGCAACGACGATGACGGCGCGAGGGACACCTTCTTCTTAACCCTGTAAGAACTAAATGAAGTGTTTCCTAATATAAGGACAACAATTTTCCTTTCTTCTATCAATATGGGAGAAATGACTTTTCATTTGCAATTTGCAATGACTTTTAATTTTCCCTCCAAAATTGGTTCTCCCACATTTTCCATTTTCTCTTCTTATTTTCTATTCATACCTTGCTAAAACCCAACAAAAAGAACGTGCATCATTACTAAGTTCATCAAACTTTCTTGCAGACAATCTGTGTTTTGAGTCAAATATAGACATTATGCCAGGATCTGCAGAGTTGATTGCAGTACAACAAACATAAAGAACAAAAACAAGCAATGCCTGCAACACAACAAAATGAGCCAACTTACAACTTAAGACACCTTAAATGTTTATGCAATTGAGTTTGAAGGTTACTTATAGTTGTGTTTACAAGTACTTTGAGAAGTCATAAAATAGTAATGTACGTGTCGCATAAAACAGGACGAAATGAGTAGCAGTACCCAGTGGCGGAGCCAGACTTCTAAGCATGGGTGTGAATTTTTTTAAATGAGTAGTATTTAATGACTCCGAAAAAAAAGAGTAAAATATAACAGGTAATTAAAAAGGAGTTCAAAAAGACAGCTATAAATGAGATTTGAACTCCCGACCTTAGCAACAATTTCAACGGCCCTTTCCACTAAGCCAACGGTTCTTCCAGTGACAAGAGTGTGCAAAATATATTATATATTAAATATTTTATAAATTTTGACTTACGTAAACACGTAATTTGCGGACAAAGGGTGTTCACTTGCGCACCCTTTATAGATTGTAGCTCCGCCCCTGGCAGTACCAGTAATGCATACAAGAAAGTTTCATATGAGAATAAATGAAAACTACATTCCTCATATCACAAAATGTGGCACAAATGGCTCAATAAGCGTATAGAAGATGGATACTGGTAATATTAGTTAAGTTCACCTACCACTGGTGAATATGCTGCAATCAGAGCATACTCCAAATGTGTCATCCAAGGAAAGGAGAGAAGAAAGCATAGAAGGCAACCACTAAAAAGCAAAATACAGTTATAGTAACAACCTGCAAAGTTAAGAAACAATCATAATCAGGCAACAAGTATAGATAACAATGATACATATTTTACTTGTGGAGGATTCTGAACAAGCCATTAATAAACAACACTAATAAGCACCCTAGTGGTCAAAGAAGTGGTTCGATAATCATGATGTCTTCAGATTTAAATCTCAGTAAAGACAAAAACACTAGGTGATTTGTTTCTTGACATTTGTCCTACCCTTACTGGCGACACTTACCTGATACATACTGTTTGTAACACCCCTAAAATACTAGACCAACTCTTGCGTGTCGATGCATCATTTCTTAATTACTACAATATGTTTTACTCTTATTTTGGGAACTTGACATTTTGTGATATTTGCAACCTTGCTTAAAATAAATTGTGCTCGTAATTTAACGTATTGTATGGGGGGTATTTATGTAATTTTTCTAATTAAAATTTCATATGAATTGAAAGTGTTGGTATCAATTATATACATATAGGTGTATATGTATACATTTTGGGCAGCACACAATAATTTGGGGCAACACCTTTTAGTGACAGTTGTATATGTGGCTAAGCATCACTCTTAAGACTATATTATCACACCTCCTCTTGTGATTTTTGTTTGGAACTGAAGTCCAAGAACCTAAGAACATTTTCTAACCAGTTGTTCATCAAAATCACAAGAGAAAATCTTGGTCCTTCTAGCTGGAAGTCGAGACATCCTACCTTTTGGTGAGTAATCAAAACTTGATTTTTTTTTTTAGCTTAGTAGTGTTTAGTACTTTTAGAATTTCTCGTTCTGTATAACTCTTTTTTCAGTGAATAAATATGATTTGGAAAGCTGATTCCTATACCTACAACTCTTCTGTTTATGGTAAACTCTAATTTAGATTTTATGACTACGAAATAAGGGACACAACATATGACATGTTCTGTCCAGATTCTGGAATTTGAAATCCTGCATGTTCAACTGTTAGTATTTTGATTATATCTTTTTGTACAAAGCGTATTTTGCGGTGATTCTTAATTATTTGCAAGCTTAAGAGATGTACCTACATCTTTTATGAAGGATATAAATTCCATTTTGGCCGCTTTCTGTTTCAAATCTAAGTTGCCACATGAAGTACTTTTATTGGACAGAATTTCTGTTTTTGGAGTATAGTCGTATTTGTACAGGCTAGGCTTACTTGTGATGATAAACCTATGTTACGCCATTATTACTGAGCTATTAGAAAGTAAATAAGTTATTGAATTCATTTTTTAAGGTTGTATATCCTCGTGTACGAGTTGAAGACTTTGATACGCTGGTTGGTCTACGATTTGAACTCGTGAAGTTGTGTTTGACTGTTTTTGTGCTAAAGAACTGAGGTTTGTGTATAAACTTATACTTGTACTCTTTTTACCTGATGGTATATCTGAAAGTTTACTTTGGTACCTCGGTTACCTCTTGTCACTTTGCATTGTCGTATTGGTATTCTTTAATACATTAAAGACGCTTGTGTAACTCACCCACTTGTACGGATTGTTTGATCACTTAGCACTCTTGTTAGGACATTGTCCTTCTTGTGGCTGTGACTTTGTCACTCTTGGCATGCCTCTTGATTTGGATCATTTACCATCTTGACTCGGGATTTTTAGTCCGTCTTAAGAATGGAAGTTGTCCATTTTAAGTACGAACTAGAAATCCATTTTTAATATGGTTCTCTTGATTATTGGGTTTTGACCCTTCTTGATACCTGCTTGTGCTTGGTATGACGACATGATGTATATATTGGGCGAGCCTTGTTGTTGAATCTCTTGGAAAGCTGTGCTATGAGCGTTCTTGACTTGAGAATGATAATTTGCTGAATTTGAGGGCTCCAAACCTATAGTTGCTACACCACTAAGCTATATGCTTAACGATAGTTGTTTCTATCGTAGGGGCTGTTCGAGATGATGCTTGAAGCTGGCCATTGGAGATGGATGTTTTGAGTGCCTTAAGGAAGATCACATTTGCATATAGGCATCTATATTTTGTATAAACCTTGGGACTTGTACATATTCTATGTGTTGTATATTTACATGGAATTTTGAGGGCTGATTTGATTATGTCACCATGAGCTGTAATATAAATATGGCTATATGTTTTGTTCTTTTTGGGGTGTGTAAACCCAAGTCTTGTAATATCCTAGATCTACTATTACTTTCGAATGTTTGTGTGAAGCATGAACAGGCTGATTTCGGTACTCGGAAGCTTGTAATATTCTTGTTATTTCATTCTTGAGTGTGAGGATAATATATATACATGAAAAGCTAGTCGGTTATTTGCTTAAATTACTTTTCGGAGGTCATTATGCATCTAATCCCTCTACTAGATTATAATCAGTATGCCCTCGTTAATCGCTTTTGAGTGTCGCAAGTATAAGTTAATCTCTTGAAAAAGGGTCGCTTCACTGTTAGTGGAAGGTGTCACGTGGAATTAGTCAAAGTGCGTCCAAGTTGGTCAGGACACTACTCATGTTATCAGTAAGTAAAACAACACTAATATTTACTAGACCATATTCAGATAAAAGAGACCTTGTTACAAATAGTGTACTGGTTTATCAAAGTACATAATGTTAGGGTTTTACCCTGGTTTTCTTAGCTTATTTGAATTTTATTTTTCTCTTAAAGAAAAGTCAAAGTATTATCATAAATACTTTAACTTTTCCAAAAAGGAAAGTATAATTTTTGGGATATTCCTTCCTTGAAGGAAAAGTTTGAAACTCTATAAATTGAAAACTCTTAATTCTCTTCATATCAAGAACATACGAACAGTCACAATGTAGTCGTTTAGAGAGTTTTGTTTAGGGGAAGATTTTCTCCCAACATGTTTATGTTTTCAATATTAATTTTATAATATGTTTGTTTGGCCAAACCATATTAGTAATATATTTTTAGTATGCTTTTTTTTTGTCTTCTGATTTATGACCAGCATGAATATGATTTGCAATTATAAACTTCCGCATGATATCCTGATTTATTTCGAACCGAACACATATGAAACAAAGAGCAACTTAGACATTGCTTACCATTTTTAAGAACGATGCAAAATAGTAAATCTACCCATTTTCAGATTCTAACATAACAACCAGAAAGTCAATAACTATCAAATAACAACAAGAGGAAATTTTAGAAATAGAGACATAATGAGTCTTTTTATCTATAATTTCGATAATTGTACTTTATAGTTAATAGTTTTGTTTGCTATGGAGGCTACGATTTGTATATTTTTGTTTGTTTGTATATTTCACTTGCTAAATACAAATAAGGTAAGTATATACAAATTCTGTATTTATACATTTAGGAATTTTTCAGAACTCCGTTTGTATATTTCGCTTGTCAATATACAAACAATGCAATTTATTATGATTTTTTTCATAAATCATATACAAATAGCTAGGGTAAGCATATATAAAATTCTGGATTTATATAATCAAGAACCGAATTATACAAATTCTGGATCTATACAAATCAGACGAATAGCAAGAATTGGAGAAATTGTAGCCGTGAATTACAATTTTCTTAAATCGTAGGTATAGTACTTAATATAGGCTAAATGTATGTTATCCTGCATAATTTTCACTAACAATTTCTGCTTTGTTCTAATTTATATGACTTATTTTCCTTTTTAGTCAACCTCTAAAAAAACACATTTTACCTTTAGAAATAATTTAACTTTAAAATACTCATTTTAACCATTTATAGCCGTACAAATATCTGACTTATTTTAGATAACAAATTTTAAAAAATTTCAATCTTTCTTAAATTTCGTATCAAATCAAACTAACTTATATAAATTAAAACGAATGGAGTATTAAAAAATGGGAATTGGCTGAGGCTTACCTGAAGGGTGTGTGCTGGTAGCTGCCATCCATGTTTTCTCACCATCACTTCCACTTTGGTAGAACTTCAAAACTGACAAAAGAAGAAAAAATCACGAGGTATAAATAAATAGTGGGATTAATTACTTTGGGATAAGGACTGTTTAATACCTTTAATTCCTGTGATTATTATATCTTATACCTCACACCAAATGATACCTAAAAGAAAAGAAAATAATGAAGGAAACATAGTAATTAATACGAAAACCAATATAAAATTTACAAGAAAGAAACAATAAAAACACTAAAATAATATGATAATTGAAACACAATAAGCGACATATTGTAATAACGAATATGATGATCGAATTGCCTTATTATTACCCTTGTTGATTTCTTAATGAAATGCTTGAAATCATGAATGTGGACTTGAATTGTGTGAATTGTTTTCTCTTCAGTTTGGTATGATATTGCTTGTATACATTGATTGTGAACACCGTGATGAGACAAGTGATGATTTATGATGCCGAGGTCTTTGTCGGCGAGTGTTATGATGTCGAGGTCTTTGCCGGCGAGTGTTTATAAAGCCGATGGAAAATGGTTTTGGCTAGTGATATGAAGTCGATGGGAAATGGTTCCTGCTAGTGATATAAAACCGATGGAAAATGGTTTCGCCTAGTGATTTGATATAAAACCGATGGAAAATGGTTTCGGCTAGTGATTTGATATAAACCCGATGGGAAATGGTTCTGGCTAGTGATATAAAGCCGATGGAAAATGGTTCTGACTAGTGATGTGATATAAAGCCGATGAGAAATGGTTCCGGCTAGTGATATTGTGCCGATGGAAAATGGTTCCGACAAGAGATTGATCATTGTGACTTGATGCATTTGATATCTATGCCTGACTTACTTGTTGATTGTGATTGATATACTTGTTCCGTGTAACTGAACTACTTGACATTGAGATTGACTTATGTGATTTGTTGAATTGTGAAGATTGAACTGGGTATATTGGGCCTTGTGAGCCGTGTATTAATGTAGAATTGCTAGGTTGAGATGATTTCTATGCAGGTTGTAGTTTGAGGAGGTTCGGTTGGAGTGTAAGAGATATTCAATTTCTAGCTAGTTGCTTTGTTTAGTAGGTTGCTTGTTGGGTACTGTGTTGGTACTCACCCCTTGCTTCTACACTTGTGTAGGTTCCGAGCCCGGACCCATGTGATCTTTTTCTTCTTCTTCTCCTAACAGTTGAGGCTCGTTGAAGGATCTGAGAGGTAGCTGCTTGTCATCCTGGTGGGCCCTCTTTTCCTTTTTCTTTTAAGCTTTGTTCTACTTGAGAAACAAAGACTGAGACTTGTATTTATCTTTCAAATTCTGTAATTTCATTAGTGGCTTGTACACGTGACAACTAGGTTTTGGGGTATATATTGTTTACAATGAATAAATTTTCCGCCTTTGTCTTGTTCTTGCTTTACTGTTTTCCGCATTTTCTTTCTTTTCGTTGGATTGAGACTGACTTGTCTTGGTGAGAATAAACAAGTGACAACACATCCATTTTTGAGTCGGGACATATATAGTATAAAATAATACATAAATTTTTGTTAACTTATACCTGGATTAATTATATTGCGATTGGTTTCAATATTAAAATTCATATAACTTATGATGATTTTAATACCGAAAGTCAAATATGATATTAAGCAATACTGGTTTATGTATGAAGTTAACTTAAATATTCAATCAAACAACCCCTAAATATGTATTCTCACTCAACTTTTTTACGGGATAATCGATTTATGATTCTATACATTTCACATGAGAAAATACCAAAAAAATAAGGAATTAGAAATTTTTTACAACGTTTTTTTTTTTTTGTTGGTTTCTCAATTGGTTTTCGGTATTTCTACAAAGATACGACAAAATTTGAGTTCATGCTAGAAAATTCCACATTAAGGATTTAAGCACTCCCTAACAAAAGCAATTTCGTATTCAACAGGATTTGAATTGGAATTAAATATAGGGCATACATATCCAAGTTTCAACTAGAATTAGAATTATTTCTTGCTTATCACTAGACTGCAACTTAATTTAATAATGCGTTAATTAAGATTAATTAATTGCAATTGGTAGAGACTAAGAGATTTTTGAATTTTACAAGACAATTTTCAGGAGGATAAGTCTTAATCTCTGGATTAATCTGTTTAACCCTGCATTCATATACAATATAACAATTAATTAAATTGAAATATGAATTAATCACCAATTGATATTTTCTTCTTATTTCATATACTCTGTCTGTCTCAACTTACATGACAATGTTCCGAATACGAGAGTCAAAATATTTATTTGTTGGTAAATTTTGCAATAAATTTTTTCCGATTCTTGAAAATAAAATTCACATATTATTCGACAAAACAAAAAATTTAATAATTCAAAATATTTATGAAAGATATGGTCAATAATATTTTAACGTAATAAGTAATATTTCAATTTGTCATATAAATTAGAACCTAAGAAATAACAGTTGACGAATTACAAATGATCAGTACGAATACGAGAGTCGAAGTATTTATATTTTTGATACAAATTTCGCAATAAAGTTTCTAAGTTGCTGAAAATAAAATTTATACATGTTAGTCCCTTTAAAAATATTTGGTGATAATATAAAAATTAAAGTTAATAATTCAAAATATCCAAAAATAATTATAAAAATATGGTCAAATAAGAAATTAAATAAAGGGAAAAAGGGCAAATATATCCCGAACTATCGTAAATGGTATGCAGATACCCTCTGTCACACTTTTAGGACATTGGTGCCCTTGGCGTCCAAAAACTAGAACATATATACCCTTTATACAAACGGATATACACGTGTCATAATCTTATCCACCGACCCAACATTTATTAAAGGAAAAAAGGACAAAAATACCCCCAAACTATCGTAAATGGTATGCAGATACCCTCCGTCATACTTTTGGGACAATGGTGCCCCTGCCGTCTAAAAACTAGAGCATATATGCCCTACACTCTAACGGAGACTAAATAGGGACACGTGGCATAATCTTATCCGTTGATAAATGTCGGATCGGTGGATAAGATTATGACACGTGTATGCCCGTTAGTATATATAAAGGGTATATATGCTCTAGTTTTTGGACGGCAGGGGCACCAATGTCCCAAAAGTATGACGGAGGGTAATTGCATACCATTTACGATAGTTCGGGGTATATTTATCCTTTTTCCATTTATTAAGTATTCTGTTAGAGTGAAGGGCATATATGCTCTAGCTTTTAGACGGCAGGGGCACCAATGTCCCAAAAGTATGACGGAGGGTATCTGCATACCATTACAATAGTTCGGGGTATATTTGTTCTTTTTCCCTTAAATAAATGATAAAATTGTCACATAATTAATGAATGGGAAAAGGGCTTGATATACCCCTCAATTTTGTCATTTGGAGCTAATATGCCCCTCGTTATGAAAGTGGTTCATATATGCCCTTATTGTTATACAAACGGCTCACATATACCCCCTACATATACGCTTTATTTCACGGAAGCGAAAAATTTAGTTTTAAATTTATATTTTTAAATTTTAATTTAAAAAAAATTTATATGTAGGTAAATATATGATCCTTCTAGCAAAGTTCAAGGCATATTTTAATCTTTTTCATACATAAATTATTTTTTGACTTCTTTGGTTATCATTATTTGAGTTTCTTATTCTTATTTTATTTTTTTCTTTCATTCCTTAGTGTAAAAAAAAAAAGATAACTTTTTTTGTGGCTATATTATAATTTAAGACTATTTTTTTCGGCTATATTGTAATTTAGTTTTTGTATTTGACAAAAAAGGTCATCTATAATAAATTTTACAAGAAAAATAGTGAAATATAATTAATAAACTTGACCATCAAAATAATAAAGTTAATTAGTCATTGAAATAAAAAAATAGTCAAAAAAATGTGTGAGGAAGATTAAATATACTCATATGGGATTATATTAATAAAATATTTTTAAAATTAAATTAAAATTAATTTTTCACTTCAGTTAGAGGAAAAGGGTATATGTGTGTCATTTGTATAACAATACCAATATATATGAGTCATTTTTGTAACGAAGGATATATCAGCTTTAAATGACAAAGTTGAGGATATATCATGACTTTTTCCCTTAAAAATATCTGAAATTTGAAGCTTGGCCAAATTGGATCATGGGCATGATTTTGGGCCCATTGAAAAAGGAAGAAAGTAGTCTGTCTGGCTTAGTTTGCATATCCTGTAAAAAAAATTCACTTAAATCATTATTCAATGACCATTGTGGTGGTCGCGGCAAGCGAGACTAAGATGATTCAGATATTTGAAAAGGAGGAGCATAGTTGTCTTGATGATAAGGTGCACAATACTGATATTGATGTTTAAGAAGAGATAAAGATAGACCGAGAAAGATTTGAAAAGAGTTGATTGGCTAGATAGGACATGACTCATATTTAATTCATTGAGGATATGACTCTAAAAGGAAAACATATGAAGGTCCATTTGTTAACTGAAATGGCATAGATGAATATTTTCTCAAAGTTCGATGACATATTTGAGCCTTTTTCTTCAATATAATATAAAATATAAAATAAAATGTAAAATATTTTTCTTACCTTATTCCACCACTTCCTCTAACTATACGCCCCCCCCCCCCCACACACACACAAAGTCCTTTCAAATAATGATTTAGATATTATTTTATTTTATTTTATTTTACGCAAGACTTTTTTTAAAATATTTTTTTTCTGTTATATTCGGTACGCAAGTAGAAAAAAAATAGTTTCCTAAAAATATATGTACATATCTAACACAAAACAAAAAAATATGTAAAAATAAATAAATAGGAGCGGAGGGTTATATGGGGTGGAGTTGAATTTTATTTTTTACAAAAATAAAAATAATATAAAAAAAATTAGGAAGTAGTGGGGGAGGGGTGAAGTCTGAATTTTTTAAAAATATTTTATAAATAAATTAAAAAAAATAAATGAATGGGAGTTTGTCGGGGTAGGGATGAGGTGGCGGTGTGGGGTGAGAAAAATATTTTCAATTTTATTTTTTAAAAATAATAATATTTTTTAAGGATAGGAATACTTTTAATCTTTAGCTTTTAACTTATATTAATAATTTATTTAACTTTTGTTAATGTGGAATATTTTATCCATATGATAAAGTTTTTGCAAATAAAAGATAGAGTATATTACACACACCACTGAGATGTGTTTATTAAACTAATAAGTAATAATTTAAAGGGTAATGCTAAATGACCAGAAAATTTTGTCTGAATTTGGTCAGAATTTTAAAAAGTCTATAATATCCTTTTATTTTAAAATAAACTGATTTTTTTTTTAATTATAAGGTATTAAAGTTAAAAGGGTAAAAATGTTCAAAAAGGAAAAATAATATACAGTAAAACCTCTATAAATTAATATAGGTGGGACCATGAAATTTTATTATTTTATAGAAATATTATTTAATCGACAAATTAATATTTATTACTCCTTCTGTCCCAATTGATGTGACACTTTTCATTTTTCGAGAGTCAAACAGTTTAAGTTTGACCGGAAATTTTCGCATGAAATCTTCGATATTTTTAAAATGAAATTTATATATTTGTAAATTACGTAAAAAGTACTATAAGTCACAACAATTGATAATTCAAAATGTTTAAAAGATCTATGAAAAATTTACAGTCAAAGTTAGACTTGTTTGAATCTCGAAATCCGAAAAGTTTAACATAAAATGGGACGGAGGGAGTAATTTAAAGAATGGTTTGAGATTTAATGAAGGTTAATTTAATTATATCAAAATCATTGTATCTTTCTAATTTATGTATCATATTTATTGATTTCACATATAAAAATATATTATACATAAAGTACAACGAATACATCAAATCATTATATCTTACTAATTTCAACCTTGTGATGCTGGGATAATAAGAGCTTTCAAGATGTATTATCGTAGCAGATTTTATCGTAGGATATTAGAAGGCTATGAAATGAGACAAACTGATCCAACAAAGATTAATGTTTTGGATGCTATCAATTTTGCAATCCCTGCTTGAACAAGAAATGTTCAGCAAGAGACAATAGCAAATTGTTTTCAACACTGTAAAATTCGTTCGGGGGATGCAATCTCAGAGAATTTGAATGAACTCACTTGTGAAAACGTCATTCATGAACTTGAGGTCATGATTAATGATCTCGATTACCACAATAAAATGAATGCTAATAACCTGTTGGATTATTCGGGTGAAAGTGATACATGTTCAGAGGTCTAGAGCTTAGAAGAAATTGTGGATACCATCGGAAAAAGCAATGTTGATGATGAAGTTTAAGATGATACTATATCTTTTGAACCAGTTTCGCGTAAGGAAGCACTTATCGCATCTAGAACTCTTCACAATTTTATGGTGCAGTTTGAAAACACAACACCAGAGCTCTTGGATGTAATAATAAAAGTTAGAGATGACCTTCAACTAGATTTAATTTTTAAGAATAAATAGAACACAATAGAATCATAACTCTCTAATTTTTCTTAGATATACTTGTACTTTTAAAGTATTATTAATTTATGATATTAATGGCACCATATATTTATATAGGGGTCTTCTGAAAATATATTATCTTATTATATTATCAAAATTGGTGATTTTTTCAATTGGCCCAAGTCGGGACCGGAGGAAAATATTATTTTAAAGAGATTATTGATTTATAGAGGTTTTACTGTAGTGTGAAATATGTTATTTTACCATTTTAGCCGAAAGGATTTTTCCAAATTTAAATATGAAACTCGCATTTCAATAGTTTATGTAACATCCTGCTTTAGCAAGAACTAGAAAATAGAGAAAATCGTTTTTGAAATAATCAAATTTGGAAAGTTTGACAAAATTAAGTTAAGTATGAGTTTTGGGTCAACTTCAAACGACCATAACTCCTAACTCAGGATTATTTAGGTGTGCTACAAGATACCGTAGGAAAGATCTTTGAATTATTTTCCAACGCCGCCTAGTTTGCACGATTTCAAGTTCGTATGAAGGAGATACACCCATTTGAAGTTGGGTTATCTAGATAAGGAAAGTCAAAACTGGATTTTTGAAGGGTATTATGGTCTTTTCGCTACCCAATTAATTAATTTCGTTTTTGGTAATTAAGTTGGGGTCCAAACTGATTGAATTTAGTTTACGCTTTATTAAAACAAGTTAGGATTTTGAGAGAAGAGAAAAGAGGAAAAGAAGCAAGGAATCGCCAAGTTCTTAAAGAATTGCTTGTGGATTTCGTCAAGGGTTGATCCCTACGAGGTATGTGAGATCACATAGCGTTGGGTTAGTTCACCCACGCGCCAGTCCTGATTTATTTCAGCGAATTTATGTTCTTGAAGGTTTAGAAATTGAGTTCTTAATGGGTTTGGTTGAAGTTCTATTGAGTTCTTGATTCGTTGAAATTGTTGAGAAGTTGTTGATTCAAATTCATGAAATTAGGTGTCGTTCTGAGTAGATTCTTGCATATTTTGGTTATGTAGTCAAATCTAAGTATTTGGGGAAAGAACCAATCAAAACTAGAGGTTTTAGAGTTGAAAAACGATCAAGAAAAATTGGAGTTTTGTGGGCAGGGGTCTGGGGCGCCACGCCAGCCAGAGCGTCCCACTTTGGGTTCTGAAGTTTTGCTCCTGGGGGACCGCGCCAGCCAGCGCGCCCCAACTTCAGTTCTGAAGTTTTGGGTCTGGCAACCGACGCCACTTAGAGCGCCAGGGATGCTAAGTCCTCTACTTTTTCCCACTTCTTTTCGTACTAGTTCCCTTGAAACACACGTGTGTTTCCTAGTTGATTTCTACACTCTAAAATACGTCTAAACAACATGAAATCATCAATAACATGAGATCTGTTTTATTTAAAATATAATTTAAGAATGGTTTAAGAGTCGCCACTTAATTTTTAAGAAAAATCAAGAAAACTATTTTTTTCAAAAAGATTAAAACAGGAATCAATTGAAAACTATTAAGGGGGTTCGAGGTTCCTATTAATATTCTAGGAAGGTTTTCAAAGCACCTAGAATATCCACTAATGTGGTTATCCGACAATTAATTATTTGGCTAACAGTGAATCAACTTAACTTGAATTGAAACATAATACTATTTTATAAATAAGTCAATTTTTTCTTTTAAAAGAAAAGGGGGGAAAGGAAAGAATTAATTAAGTGAGACAGTTTCCTTGCAAAAATTCTTTAAGTCCTTTTAAAAGTGATCGATTTAATAAAATTTGTTAAAACGAATTAAGCGTCTTTCGGGGATTTGAATATTTTAACCTTAATATTAATAATGGATATTAGCAAATAAACAAACACAAAAAGATAAAGAGGGAAAGAAACTTGGGAGCCCAAGTCTGGTTTCTGTTCGCCTGGGCCAGCACTTGGGCTTATTTTCGTTTTGGGCGAAGGCCCAATTCTCGCCACCTGTCCTAAATTCTAACAATATAACAAACATAATGACTAAATGGACTTAAGCCCAATAAAAATACAATCATTTTTATATAAAGAGTGGGCCTTTGGCCCAGTCTTTTCAATTATCCTCCGCTTCCGCATTCTCCCACCTTTGGGACCTGTTCGTCGATTTGAGAGACCTGACTCGATAAAGGAATTTGAGCCTTTATGACTCTCTCGAAATGCAAGGGAAGGAAGTGAGTTCATGGCGAACTCGAACAGATTCACATGCAACGCAAAATGGAGAAGGGGTAAGTGAAGGAACATCGATTTAATTAAGGAGTCATAAATATTAACCTCATATACCAAAGCACTTTAAATTAAATGCTGTAAATAGAAAGTAAGACATATCACATGATCGCTTTAAAACCAATAAAGATGACACTTCAACGTTCTAAGACTATTAAGAAGCTACGGTCAAAATTAGACAATTTTAATGCTCCAATGATAAATGAATCAATAACTTATTTTAAAATAACAATTGTATAAAAGTAAGATTATAAATAAGAAAAGCTACATGAAACTCTTAATTTAAATAGTCAAATAAATTTATAAACATAAATATTATATAAAGAGAGTTATTAATAAAATAATATAAATAATTTGAACACCTAAAAATGAAATAGTAACGTATGTAAAGTTGACGTAGGTACTATTTTTTGCAGAAATTATAGTTCTCTTCTACCCCTTATTTTTTTTTTCAAACTAATTTTTTTTTTTTTATTCTATTTTTCCCTTTATGATGGAGACATAATTCAAACATAGTAGTTTAAACAAACAAAATCAACTAAATGCCCCAGAATTGCAGCAGTAACAAAACACTTGGCAAATTTAAGATGTCCATAGAAGTTGGCAAAACATTTTGACACTAGTGACTAAAAGTATATAAACAAGCTAATTGACATAATTGATACTTCTTTATTCTGGACCATGGCATAACACTTCTCAAGAAAAATAAAAAAAATAAAATAAAAAATAAAAATCACTCCAATAATAAGATCAAACACAGCTGGGCAGATTTAAAACAAAATTTTAACCGACTCAAAAATATCTCAAATTCCTACCTTAAGAGAGAATAATACGATAGCAACCAAGAACTTCAAGTCAAGTAGATAAATCAAAGATTTAACCATTTTATATCTTTAGCTACGTTCTAAAATTTACGCTAAACCTTAGACAAG
>JAJOOO010005396.1:0-104894 GCA_029582685.1 Solanum piurae | reverse complement strand
CTCTCTTTCGCTTTATACAAACATAAATTATACATTATACAAACATAAATTATACATTATATTTGTATAATCTGTGTTTGTATAAAACGAGAAAGAGAGAAAGGCAAAAGAGAACTGGGCAGGGAAATATTTGTATTGTATAATTATATGTGTATAGGACGAATATATATGTATTTGCATGTATATATACAATTTTCTCTTGCTTTATACAAACAGAAACACAATTTATACAGTTCTGTTGTATAAAGCGAGAGAGGAGAGCACAGAGGAAGCGAGCGAGAGAGGGAGAGTGGCGAGTGAGAATCTGGAGGGAGAGAGGCGACTGACAAACGTTTGCTACGGAGTGCAATTAAATCAAACAATAGCTACCCCATTTATTTTAGATTATTAGTTTGTTATTATCCCTAAATTTAAATCTTGTCTTCCAAATTATAATTCAAAAATCTCTGGGAAGACAAGAAGGTAATCAGAAACATAATTTCTTTGCCGTTTATTCCAAAATGGACGGTAAAGATCTAATCCTACAGAATTCTGGAAAGATGAGATAATAAATGGAGTTCACGAGAGGGGATGTGGATGTCGCTATATATCCACGTGTCAAATATTCAAATATAAGTAGGACCCACACAAAGTTCCCCCGAACAGTGCGGGAGGAAAGTTGCGTACACGTGGACGTTAATGACGTGGCGTTACTGGTCATGGGACCCACTCAGTACTGTAAGCCACGTCATGCACGACTCTGCCACTGGAGACTACATCTGCTTTACATCATTGCATAAGCATTTCCAATAGGAGTAATAGATTTTGTAAATAAATTCAAATTGAAATAGATTGAACCAAAAAACATTTCATAACTTAGCTTCTCAAAATAATATTTTTTTCAAAGTATTTTTATAAGATTCTTCGTAGATCAAATTAAATTACATATTAATTTAATTTTAATAGAACGAATTATGTATTGATAGACTAACTTTTCTAGTTCGGTTGAACAAATTTACTTCTTATATAGTGTATGGTATAAAAGTGTATGAAACAAAAGTTTGAATTAACAATTTGAGATAGAAATCACGTGTTTCATTTTGTTGAGTGTTTCTTTTCAAAAAAAAGAAAGAAAGGGAAATTTGCTTTTAGTTTTTCACATGGAAGTTCCATATTGTGATTAGTTGATGCGGTAAAAGGTTCCTATTTGTGTCAAATATTATTTTGTTATGTTTGTTTGTTAAATAAAAGAAGGGTTAAAATAACAGTTTTTGTCACGATAAAGAAGAAACTTAGAAAGATAAAGTAACTGAACTATTCACTGGCTAGCACTCCCAATTCTAATTTGTCTCACTTCAGAGTAAAAATCTAGTGAAAATTTCATTATGTTCTTACCAAAAAATAACATTAAATATAATCATTACGCATCAATTCTTGTCCTTCTTTATACACTTGAGTTTCCAAATACTTCAGCCATATCTCAATATTAAGATGCTTTAGGATTTATACATTTAATATAGGTCTAATATTTAGATATTATATAATTAAAAAAATATTTGATGTAAAATTTCTTTATCTAAATTAATAAATAAAATTCAAATAGTTAATATATGAATTATTAAAAAATATCTCAACAAAATATTTTTTTAAATTGTATTTTTGTTTTCGGTTCATAATGTGACGGCGAAATATAATAGTTGTGGGTATCGACTTACGAGAATGGTTGTGATTAGTAGTTAGTGGTAATGGTTAGTGATGGTGGATGGTGATAACTATTGATTGTATTTAATGATTGTTGTTTTCGTGATAATATGATTGTGACAAATGTAAATAGTGACTAGTGATAGTAATAACTAATTATGACAATTGATGATGGTATTAACTATCGTTGAGAATAATAATTACAATTGTGGATAGTGTTTCTCTACTAACAAATAATTATCTCCAAAAGCACAATCGAAAGATTTCTTTCTCATTTTGGAGTCGCTTGGTGAAGTTGGACAGATAGTAAGATCAACAGAGAATGATAACAATTTGGTCCAAGAAGAACAGGGCTCATCAATTGCTATGAATAGCAATTTAAGCCCAAAAGCTCCTGTATTTGTGCCTAAATGTGTGATTGCAAAAAAGAATGACTCAAGGGCCTTAGTGTCGAATACAATTGATTTGGGCGAGGATTCTTTTGATGAAGATGAGGAAGAGTTGGACATAGCTTTGATAGAGTAGTTAGGAAAGGAGATATATCACCTTGGCAACAAAGAAGTGGAAGCAACAAAGTAAAAAAGAAGACACATGGAAGACAACATAGTTGGGACAGTAAAGTGACTAAGGAGTTTGTTCCAAAGCACTCATCGATGCAACAGGCAAAACAGAACTATGTGACAGTATCATTAGGTTCAACAAGATCCAATAAATTCATAAAGAATGTATGAATTATCAAGTGTTGTTGGATAGGTTTGAAAAAAGAAAACAAGAGAACAATATTTCAAGTTACTTTTGACAATCAATCTTTTTTAATTCATGCTTTCATAATAGAAAGTTTGAGGCTGATAACTCAACTTCTTCTTGATTGTAATATTTTTGCATTATTTAAGCATTCTTATTCGTGATATCATCATAGAGTGTATTACAAACTTTGTGGTATCACAAAATACTTAGTTTTTTCTAGCTCTTATTTTCTTCATGCTTGTTAGTTAGTAAAAGTTAGGTACTTTAGTAGAATTAATAAGGTAAGGCCTAGCCCCCTTACTTGTACTTATCTCTATTGATATCTTTTTATTTTTAATAAAAAACCGCTAGACATTTTGTCTAGTGGTAAATTTGAAAAGAATAATAATAAATAATAATAATTATTATTATTATAATATTTTGTGTTCCTTGAGTTTAGTTTCGATTTTTGTTCTTGTCAATATTGAAATAATTTCAGAGATTTTCCTTGAATTTGTCCGTATCAACAAACAATTCTAAATACCTCAACTTTTTTAGAACAACATCTTTTTAGGCAGTCCATCCCATAAAGCTAACGGGCAAATTAGGTTGGTCTTCTTAGGAAATCAAGTCTAATTTAACGATTTTATTCCCCATGTGTGTTAAGCTCCTCCAAATTTTGATTATTTGACCGCTGGTATTTGGCCAGAAATATATATTTTTATTTAAATTTTGTCTTTTATTTATATTATTTTAACTGCGTTTGAGTTAGAATTTGAACATTAATATATTTAATATATAATTAATTGTGATAGGATTTGATTTCGAGTAGGAAAATAAAATTTGAAGCTTATACAAATAAAATAAAGTTTTAAAATTACCTTTGCAAGTCCTTTTTCTTGTTGGTTTCAATAGTATGGGAAATCGGGGGTCGAGTCTCGGGCGAGCGAATCTTCTTTCCGGTCGAGCTTAGACCTATCTTCCTTCCTTCCATAAAGAAAGGGGCTGTGAGTCTTGCCAGTTCGAAAGTGCCTTCGACGGAAGTCTTCAAATTCGCTCACATTACGATCCCTTCCATTAGATAATCAAGCTCAGTTTCCATCTTCTTTTTCTTAAAGAATAGGAGCGAGACTTTCATAGTGAAGGGAGAGGCGAAGCCTAGTAACACAACATCATGGTTTAGCCTAGCCCTGACAAGCAGTTCACCGCTTTAAGTAACAATCAACATAAATTAATCGAGATCTAGAATAAAGTGAGCATGAGAGAATTTGAGAAAATAATTTTGGCTTAGAACTTCTAGAAATCACGGTCTCGAGAAAAGCCTTCTTGGCACAACATGTCTTGTGTCATATGGCATGTCGTGCTAGGCACATTATTGACCAGTCTGTAGAACAATTTTGTTTTTTAAAGATATATTTTGTTAGTGAGCATGTTTATACCATTTAAACGCATGTAAAACATGATTTTAAAAGGAATTGCTTGAGCTCGAAAACACAAATTCTACAAGTTTCTCTATAGTATACCATTATTATTTTTTAGCTTTTCATCATTTTCGTATGAATTTTGAGTTGTATTCATGACTTCTAGTAACTAGACTTTTTATCTTGCATTTTGATAGAATCACTATTTGTACTTTGATTTTGTTCTTCTTAATTAAAGTTTGATAATTTCTGTTCGTTTGCATTTTGTTTGAGAATTTGTTGACATGCCATCAACAGTTCACACCCTTTTAGCTAGCGTTTGGTCATAGATTTCTAAATATTTTTGGTAAATATTATTTGGGTTAAAATTTGGGTGAAATTTCACCATGTGTTTAACCATAGTATTTGGGAAACATATTTTACTTTGTTAGGAAATATGATTTCTACCCATAAATTTCAAAAACTATCAAAATTAACCATAAGTTTGTATTACAAGTCAATTGGATCTTCGTTGCAACAAATAACAAATAGTGTCCATGACACTATAGCAATATGGTAGTTTGGAGTGAGTGCAACAAGCATCATTCCATACATCGTGAAGTAGACAAATCACATAACTTTGTTACCCTGAGCCAATTGTTTATCATTTTTATCAATAATCATATCATCACTTTTATATTCACTGAATATTCTATCACTATTTTGGTGTTTACGTAAAAAAATATGTAATACATCGCAAACAACTACTATAGCGGGTGTTTTTGTAAAAGATAAAAGTTTGGTGTGGAATTTAAATTTTTAAAAGATCTCAAATAATGAAATTTGACCCAAATACTAGTTTTTTGCCAATTGAGGCTCAAAATTATCCATATGCTCGCTTATAATTATTTTTTTAATTATTTATTACGTATTTATTTTTATTGAATGGAATTAAGAAAAAAATATTTTAATTAAACCCTGTTTTACCCAACATACTCGACTTTGTCATAAACGTATATTTTTTTAATTTTACTCATAACAAACAATTTAATTTGTTCCCCACAAAAACAATTAGAAAAATTATTCATATTTTTAATTTTGTTCATAACAAATTAATTTTATGAACCAATCCACAATTTTATTTTATTTTGTTTTTTTGATGAAAAAAATAAAGCAAGTTGTATGTTTTATGATAAATTTGGGTATGTTGAGTTTTAAGTTTGTCCAGTAAAAAAACTATGAAAATATAATAATTGAAAGAATTATATCTAAGCAGCCTCAGTTGTCACTTAAAAAAAAGAATAAAACTTTTTTTTATAAAAATAATAATTAAAAAGTGATCCGTTAATTTCAGAGGCAAAAGTGAGTCAAAAAGATTAGAAAATGATTACTTTTAGCTAATAGATATTAAACGAAAGGTACATTTTTTTTTTACTGATGTATTGTTTTTGTGTGTAATTCAAATTTAATGGAAGTTGAGACATACATCGGATAATTAACTAAATTAACAAAAATAAAAATTGAAAGAATTCATCGAGATTTTTGACCTAGGTGAAATTCATATTAAAATTAATATGGTGAGACAGATGTAGCCACTTTAAACAAAACTTTGTCCTCCTTGTAAGGAAGGCTGAGCTTTTCTAAATTAAAGCTAAGCACTTCTCACACCACACTATAACCCCCTTTTCAACTCTCTCTCCCTCTTCCTGGGCTACTCTGTTAGTCCACTCAAAACTTGCTCACCAGTTTCTTCCGATAACTGTTGTTATTGAGGTAATGTGTGAGTAGTGTAGCTTAGCAAGATTTGGTGTGGAGAATGGCCTATATGTGTACGGACAGTGGAAATCTAATGGCAATCGCTCAGCAAGTCATAAAGCAAAAGCAGCAGCAGGAGCAGCTCCAACAGCAAGAACAACAGCAGCAGCAGCAACAACAATTCTTGGGTGTTAATCCTTTGTGTCTCAGCCCATGGACTTCCACCACTCATCAGACCTTAACTAATAGTCCCACTTTAGGATATGGACTTACCGGGTCGGGTTTTGCAGACCCATTTCAGGTCGCCGGAGGAACAGATGGCGGCGAGCCGGGATTTCAGTTCCTTAACTTGGAACATCATTCGACCGGGTTTAGGTTTGCTGATTTCGGCGGTGGACCGGGTGGTGAGTTTGACTCAGATGAGTGGATGGAGAGCTTGATAGGCGGCGGAGTTTCTACCGGAAGCTCTAATCTTCAATCTGGTTGCGAAGCCTGGCAGACGAGTTCCGAATTCACTACCCTTTACGGAGATCCGTTCTCGAGTTGTCCGAATCGTCTCAGTATCGGTTCTTCTCCTCCGCCTCCTCCTTCTTCCGATCTCAATGGGGTCATTTTTTCGGAAACCCAGAAAAATCTAAACTCACTACAACCACAGACATCTCCGTGGGTCGCACCATCTTCATCTCCTCCTCCAATTGTTCAACCCGCGTGTAAAGAATCCAAGGTGGTATCAGTTGATGTGCTGCCCTGCAGTTCCCCTGAAAGTTTTTCTTCAAAACCAATGTTGAAATCCTTGGTGGAATGTGCAAGACTCGCTGAATCAGAGCCTGAAAATGTAGTAAAATCTTTGATTCGACTTAGGGAATCAGTTTCCCAACAAGGAGATCCAATGGAGCGAGTTGGGTTCTATTTCTTAGAAGCTCTTTACAATAGGCTGTCGTCGTGTCAAGCAGAAAGAACTCCGTCAATCTTTGGTACTACGCCGGAGGAGCTCACTTTGTCATACAAAGCCTTTAATGATGCATGTCCCTACTCAAAGTTTGCTCACTTAACGGCTAATCAGGCGATTCTTGAAGCAACTGAAAAGGCAACGAGGATTCACATTGTAGATTTTGGAATTGTTCATGGTATCCAATGGGCTGCTTTTTTACAAGCTTTAGCAACTAGATCAGCTGGGAAACCAGTCAGTGTTAGAATCTCCGGTATTCCATCAGTGGTATTGGGTAACTCTCCGGCAGCTTCACTTTTAGCTACAGGGAATCGTCTTCGTGACTTTGCGAAGCTTCTGGATCTTAACTTCGAATTCGAACCGATATTGACTCCAGTTCAGGAACTAAACGGGTCTAGTTTTCGAATTGATCCAGATGAAATCTTAGCTGTGAACTTCATGTTGCAGCTGTACAATTTACTGGACGAAACAAATGTTGGTGTAAAAACTGCACTCAGTCTAGCCAAATCATTGAATCCAAGCATTGTGACATTGGGCGAGTATGAGGTGAATTTGAACGACGTTGGATTCCTGCAGCGATTTAAGAACGCACTGAAATACTACTCAACTGTTTTCGAGTCGTTGGATCCGAGCTTGACCCGAGACTCTCCGGAGAGAGTACAAGTGGAAAGACTGATACTTGGCAGGAGAATTGCCGGAGCGGTGGGCCTAGACGACGGCGGAACCAGAAGAGATTGTATGGAAGATAAAGAACATTGGAGAGAATTAATGGAAGGGGCTGGTTTTAAACCAGTAACACTTAGCCATTATGCAATGAGTCAAGCAAAAATACTTCTTTGGAACTATAATTATAGTTCATCATTTGGATTAGTTGATTCTGCACCTGGGTTTCTCTCCTTGGCTTGGAAAGATAATCCCCTTTTGACTGTTTCTTCATGGCACTAATTGTTCTACATCAGTTATGTGTCCTGGTTCTGTTAGGTACTTTCTTCTATAAGTGCTTAATTTCAATTTCATTGCTCTCTGTAGATTATAAAGTTAGTATAGAAAGATAATATTTTTGAGCAAGTTAACTTTGAATTTCAAGATTAAGCCTTCTCTGTTTATATGAATAGTGTACTCTCTTTTAGTGTCTTCTCTCATATTTAGTTTTCTAGGTTTGTGTCATTAGGAGGAGAAATCAACTGTAATTGTGAATTATTGATAGCATTTTGTTGCTTGCACGATTAGTGAAAGCTTGATGGAGTAAACGATTCAATAATATTATAAGAGGTTTTATTAGTCGAAAAGGAAGGAGGTCCTTTTCTCTCAGGTTCTGTAATGGAAGTTCCATTGACAATGACTTTAAGCCAAAACCTGTGGGCTTAGCTAGCTAGAGAAATAAAAACAGCTTTTTTTCATGAGCTGATGGTGTTTTGTTACTGACTTGCCATGTCCATTCAGGAAGCCTTACACTATAGTAAAGTCTATTCCTTTTTGGTAAGTCTTGTAGTAGAAATAATAGTACCAAACTTGATTTTATGGCAAATGAATTAATGGGAGTCTCTTTCACTCTGAAGTGAATTCAGAATAGTACCTTTCTTTCACTCACCTAATATTAGTTCCTGTCAGCAGTTACTGATGAACAAGAGCCGTGCTCTATTGCAAAACTATAGAGGTGGTAGGGGGCCTAATTATTTGACTGAAAATGTTATTTTGCTCTAATTTTGCACCATCCATAGTGCGCTTTGATCACTACTGCCTCTCTGAGGAAGTCGTAGTACAAGTTGCATAATGGGCCATGAGTTTGTTACTAGTAGAAAAATGTGATACACTAATGAAAGGCATATATAGCTACTACAAAGAGTCAAGCATCTAAATGTGTGGTCTAGTAGATTAAATAATGAAATTGGAGAAAATGATTCAAAATTAGGTTCAAGTGCTAGCAAAAAGAAGAAATATAAGGCGATTCTTATCCATCCAAAATTTGATGGACATAGTTATTTGATGTACTAATTATTGTTAAAGGTTGTACAACAAACTGGCGCTGTCACTAAACAATAGAGGTAAATATTTCAAAATTGCTTTTTAATGTAGTGATTGCTTTTGATTGAGCTAACATATTTTGTGATATAATTTTTAAACTATTATACCGTAGGAATAAAATTAAGAGAGAAAGTACTGAAAATATTTTTAAATTTGGCAAGAATGATTAGTTTCATCTCCAAACATCCTTTACTTGATTAATTGAGGTTAAATACACTCGTCTTTTTGCGAGTGAAATATGTTCCTAAATTCTCATCAAGTTTAGGGTGTTTTCGACGTTTCTTTGGGATGTTTATTATTAAGATTTAAGAGTATCGTACTCGTACAAGAGTTTGAGACTCTTGCTATGTCATGTGATAGATTGAGGGTTATTTAAATTTAGTTGGTCAAATAGAAAATATTAATTTTGAAACTGTCAATAATGAAACTAATAATTTACGTAATTTTCTTTAAAATAATAAATTTTATCTCAAAATTAATTAAATCACCTTATTCCGTGTGCCAAACGACCTCTTCTAAAACATAGTGAATCAAGGCTTGAATGGACAAAAAAAGAAGAAGGAATAATTGAGCTGTTTAAAAAGAAGTGGGCTGATGAGCAATCCAAGACTCATAATTGATAATACGGAATTAATTAGATTAGATTAGATTCAAGACTCATAACCCAGAGATAATTAATTAGATTAGATTAGATTATGGGATACTCTGCAGTTTACTGTCCATAAGACCCAGAGCTTAAATAGATTAGATTATTATAAACAGAAACAGGTACACACTCTGCATTTCCACTTGAAAAAGTTGGTCTGACAATTAAAAAATTGACAATGATGACGAACCACCCAGCTTCGATAAAAGTGCCCATCTTTAGATTGAAGCTAAATCTGTTCTCTCCTGCAATTTTTATCAATTTCGTGGCTGCTCTTACTTCGAGAACTGCTCAGTGTTTGTATGCAACTCATCAAATTAAAAACAAAGTCAGTATTGAAAAGACTTATGGCTGCACTTTTTTTAACTTAAGGAAAAGACATTAGGCAACCTGGATTATTGCATGTTTACCTACCTTTAATTTGTCACCAAAATAAGTACTTCCTCCGTCTCATTTTATGTGAGATAGTTTGATTCGGTACGGAATTTAAGAAAAAAAGGAAGATTTTTAAAATTTGTGGTTCAAATTGAATGATAGAAATTTGTGTGGTTGTAAATCATTTTATTAAGGGTAAAATAGATATTTTATAGTTAAATTATTACTTAATATAGAAATGTGTCATTCTTTTTGGGACTGACTAAAACGGAAAGTAAGTCACATAAATTAAGACAGAGGACAGTAACAAATATTAGCTGGCTATTGGTCAAATATTTTGAAAATTTGTTTAAACATGAAATTTGCTCTGTTTAAATTTTGGCTTTCGGAGATTTGCAATTTTTAAAATATAAGCATATCTAAAGATAATTTCAAATTTCAACTTTAAAATTTATAACGAAACGGAATTTGGAGCTGGTTCTTTAAAATAAATAAATTGAAGGGGTCCGTTGAGTAGGGTAGGTGAAAGGAGGAGTCTGATCCAACGGTCGGCTGGTCCAAGGCTGTCAAGACACCTTCTGTAATTTTTCCTCTACCTTCGTTTTTCCCCCTTTATTAATCATACATTTCAACCCAAAATTAAAGAGGTGAGATGTCAGTAATAACTTTGCCTTTCTCAAAGTTTCATTTGCAAATTTTACCCTAAGTGCTATGATGTACCCAATAATGCTCCGTTTGCTTTAATACATGTAGATCGTACTTGAAATATAAAGTTCAAAAAGACAAAAAGAAAAAAAGTCAAATAAATCTCCTTAATAATTCAAGAAGCTCGTGGATATCCATCCTTAATTATCCATCAACCATGCGTTTGGTGGTATATTTGAGAAATATTTCGGAATAATTTACTCTCTCAATGAACTTAAGGATTTTTGAATTCCAAATATCTAATGAGTTTAATTAGCACATGAATTTGAATTAATAACGTTTTGACAATGGAATCAAATTAAGCAAATTATTTACCTAGGTGCAAGGGAAACTATTTAAATTGGTCTCCATTATTTTTTCTTGCGTGCGTTGGATTCTAATGACTTTAATTTGGTTTTAACATCTTTTATCTCCAAAGAGGATTTTACGTCTTTTCTTTCTAACACCTATTAGAAACAGAGCTTACCACTTTTCTACGAAAAAACAAAATAATATTCCTAATACCAAATATAGTAAAACCTTTTTATTCGACATCCATCATTAAGAAAGCAAATTAAATGCTTTTGGTACTTTTGAAGTGTTTATAACGGTTGGAAGTACTACAATGACTTTATGTTAACTTTTCTTATATAATTATACCTTCTTATATGATAATAGTAGTATTTGAATTAGTTTGTCCGTACATCGATTAATCTTATGAAATATACATTATCTTTTACGAACAACAAGTAACAAGTAACTAATCTCTTCACCAAAATAAGAATAAAAAGAAAAAAAATCACCTAATATTTTTTCTCCGTTTAGCTAGGAATGTTGTTGAGGTTCTTCAAGTGTTGAACGGCCCAATTTGTTGGACCATCTCCAACCCAACACCAAATCCTAAATTTGGTGTAAAATTTAGTGTTTTGAACTCCAACCCACACCAATTTTTACACTAAATTTAGTGTGTGAATAGTGTTACACCAAATTTGGTGTAACACTATTCATCACACCAATTCACTTTTTAAATATTTTAATATTATTTCATTATACAAACTTTTAATTAAACATTATATAAATCGTATGTTTTAATTAAATCTCTTGTATAAATTATTTTTTATGTAATACTTTTATATATTAATTTTAGATATAAAATTTAGTTTTTTTATAAATTAATTTTTCTATATATGATTTTTTTTTAAAATTAAATTTATGTTAATTCTACTATAAATTAAAATTTACTATAACTACAATTAACCTTCACAAAAATTAAAAATGCAAACATATAATTTTTTAAACAAATAATACAATGTACTTAAAAATAACCGAAAATAATAAACATTCAACAAAGTAGTAATTGACATACATCAATTACTAATTTTATTTGTATTATCCATTATTATGTATAATGTATAATATTTTCTAGCAATTTATATTATTTAAAAAATTATGGTACAAAATAATTTTATGTTAAACGATTATAAAAGGAAATAATTTGAATTATATATGGTGAATGTTTTAGAAAGAATTTGTTTTATGAAATAAGAAAATATAAATGAAATAAGAAATAATAATATAATAATGAAGAGAGAGAAAAAAAATTCTTTTTGGTGTAAAATTTGATGTAGTGGATTGAGGTTGATTACACTAAAAATAGTGCTGACACTAAATTTAATATAAAATTAATGTTTGGATAGGAGATGCCCTTAGACGCATTTGGTGGAAACCACTCAAACAAATTGACCAACTCCTGTAGGAAGAAGAAAGAAACTTTGGGAATTTTCTCTTGTGATATTGAATAATGAAAAACGTGATAATCCAATCCATTGTACAAGCGTTGCTATATATGCTATAAAGAAGAAACCTAAAATCTGTAACTAACCTACAGCTGTCCTATTTACAATTGGTCAGTCCTATAACAAACTTTATTCTCTATATAAAATAAAAGAAAAACCAGAAGAGTTGAATCCAGAGTCTTTCTATGAGAGAGGAAAATACTTGGCCCATCACTCTTCTATAAGTAGAAGCCCATAAACGGCCCAAGACTGCATCATTAGTCTTTGTCTTTAACATGAATCTGAGGCCTTTGTTCTGTAAGATTGAGTTCCTCAGATTGAGAATGATGACCAGTGTTAACACCCCCCTCAAGTTGGAGGGGTGGGAGACCATACCTAACTTGCAGGTGAGGCGGCGATGATGGTGACCAGGAAGAGGCTTAGTGAAAACGTCGGCGAGTTGAGAGGTAGAAGGGACAAAAACCAGAGAAATGAGCCCAGAGAGGAACTGCTGACGAACGAAATGACAATCGAGTTCCACATGCTTGGTGCGTTCATGAAAGACCGGATTTTTGGCAATGTGAATAGCACCCTGACTGTCAGAGTGAAGAGGCACGGGAAGGTTAGGAGAAATAGTGAGGTCTGAAAGCAAACGCACCAGCCATGTGATTTCCGCAACCACACGACTCATAGAGCGATACTCCGCCTCAGCGAAAGAGAGAGATACAATAGGTTGTTTCTTTGATTTTCATGAGATCGGTGAACCACCCAAACTCACAAAATAACCACTAACAGAGCGACGAGTTTTCGAACAAGAACCCCAATCGGAATCGCAAAAAGCAAGCAATTTTAATTTGGGATCAGAGGAGAAAAAAAGACCAATACCAGTGGTGGAAAGGAGATAACGCAGGCAATGAGTTGCATCTGCAAGATGAGGAACACGGGGAGTCTGCATGTACTGACTCAAGTATTGAACAACAAAAGCCAAGTCAGGTCGGGTGTGAGTCAAATAATTGAGCCTACCGATGAAGCGACGATAAACAGAAGGATCCGGGAGAATATCACCCACATCAACATGAAGTTTGGAGGATGGTTCAAGCGGAGATACTGCAGGGAGTTTATCCAAGCAATCAAACTCGGACAATAAATCCAAAGTGAATTTCCTCTGTGTAAGAATAAGACCCTGAGGCTCTCGGAGCATTTTCATGCCTAGAAAAAAGTGTGCAACACCCAAATCCTTAATCTTAAACTCCAAATGAAGAAATTGCTTGATGAGTGAAATTTCAGTGAGGTCATCCCCTGTTAGAAGAAAGTCGTCGACATAGACAGTAAGAAGACAAACTCCAGAAACAGATGTCTTGTAAAAGAGAGAATAGTCATTTAATGAACAAGAGTACCCTTTGAAAGTGAGAGTTGTTATAAGACGGGCATACCGCTGACGAGAGGCTTGCTTGAGCCCATATAAGGATTTGGTGAGCTTGCACACATGATTAAGACTCGGCGGGGGCAAACCAGGTGGAAATATCATATAGACTTCCTTTTGTAATTCACCATGTAAAAAGGCGTTATTAATATCGAGCTGAAAAATTTCCAATCCTTCTTGACAGCAACAACCAACAAACAGCGAACAATGGTCATCTTGACTACATGTGATAATGTCTCGGTATAGTCAATCCCCTCTCTTTAAACATCCCCGCGAACAACCAAGCGAGCTTTAAATCTATCGACATTTCCATCAACAAAGTACTTAACCTTGTATACCCATTTACACGGGAGAGCTTTGTGACCATTAGGAAGTTCAACAACCTGCCAAGTTTGGTTAGCCTCAAGAGCAGCAAATTCAGCTGCCATGACCTCTTGCCAACAAGGGTGATGACATGCTTGAGAATATGAAGTAGGTTCAAAGATGGGAGAAGTGGAAGAGATGAGAGACCTATTGAAGGCAGAAAGGGCAGAAAAATGTATGAAAGGAGGAGTAGGAATAACAGAGAAACAAGACGAGTGAAGGTCAGTGCAGTAAACAGAATTGCAAAAATAATCTGCTAAGTAGCTAGGAGGATGAGAAATTCTGGAGGATCTTCTAGGTGGAGATACATTGGAGGGTAGAGATTGTGTAGATATAGGAGGAGTAATATGATCGGTGATAGGAGTAGTAACAGGAGAAGGGGAAGGAGATGAAGGCACAAAAAATAGGCAATGTAGACAAATTAGAGAAATAATGTAAATCAGGGATGGATGGAAGAAGGGGAGAATGAGTGAGCGAGGTATCGAAACCAGAGAGAGGAAAGATATTTTCATAGAATTTAACATTCCTAGAGACAAAAATTTGGTTGGACTCTAGATTAAGCAGCTTATATCCTTTTTGATTGAAAGGATACCCAATGAAAACACATTTAACAGCCTGTGCAACAAGTTTGGAATGAGATTGAGACAAAGTTGTGGAATAACAAAGACAACCAAAAACTCGTAAGGATTGATAAGAAGGGACTGTCCCAAAGAGCAATTCATAAGGTGTGTGTGAATCAAGAACCCCAGATAGAAACCTATTGATCAAGTAAGTAGATGTAAGAAGACACTCCCCCCAATAGATAGAAGGTAAATGAGACTGAAATAAAAGGGCACGACAGGTTTCAATAAGGTGTTTATGCTTTCGTTCAACCACACCATTTTGTTGTGGAGTTCCAACACAAGTGGTTTGATGAAGTCTACCTTTAGAAGAAAGAAAATCAGAATTTGCCAAACTTGAACCAAGTTCTTGAGCATTGTCAGACCTGATAATTTTGACAGAACTATTAAACTATTTTTCCACTAAGGTGATGAAATATTTTATTATAGTGAAAGCATTGCTTTTGGTTTTAAGAAGATAGGTTTAAGTGGCTCTGCTGTAATCATCGACAATAGTTAAAAAATAGCGATAACCATTGTGAGTTGAAACCTTGTAGGGTCCCCAAGTGTCCACATGTATAAGATTAAATATGGACTTAGAGGAAATGATGGAAGGTTGGAAAGACAATTTAGCCTGGCGAGCTTTGCAACAAATATTACAAGGAACAATAGAATCAAGAATACAAATTGAGTGAAAAATAGAAAGATTTTTCATATTAGATATGGAAAAATGCCCCAGTCTATTGTGCAAGAGGCTTACATCATTAGCGGAAAACTTTGAAGGAATTGAAATAGAACTAGAATTAGCTACTAAAGCAGACTCATTACAAAGAGTATTAGCAACCAAATTATCATCCTGAGTAGAAGTAGTAGAAGAGGGAACATGGCCGGACTGGACTGTAGTGGTGTTGAGAAGATAAAGCCCATCATGGACTTTACCAAGAACCACTGGCCTCTTCATAGAAGGGGCCTGCAATATAGCACAAAAGGATGAGAAAATCAAGATATTAGTTAGTTGAGTAGAGAATTTGTGAACGGACAATACATTAAACTTGAAATCAGGCACATAAAGCACATTATGAAGAACCAGATCATGAAGTAAAGAAACACTGCCCTTGTGAGTTACTTTCAATCGATGTGAATTAAGCAAACAAACATATATAGGAGAGGGTAAGGAAGTGATATTGAAAAGGAGTGAAGACTCATAAGTCATGTGCTCGGAAGCACCTGAATCAAGAATCCATGAATGTGAATCAATATGGGTGAATAAAGAAAACATAGTAGGATCGAGAAGAGGTTTTATTATACCAGCATAATTGGCTAAGACATTGACATATGATTGTTGCTCGTTTTGTTGGCTAGGCTTGGCATCCTGCATTAGCTGGAATAGATGTGAGGATTGCTCAGGAGAGAAGTATTGTTCAGGGGACATACCATCAGGTAGTTGTGAAATTCCAACCTAGGCAGCAGTGGTACCAAAACTTGGATTCCTCTTGGACTTTGTGAATTTGAAATTTGGGGGAAATCCAATTAATCTGTAACAGTTAGCAACCTCATGATTAGTAAGCTTACAATGAGTACAAAACTTCCATGTCTTAGGTTTGTCAAAATTAGGATTGATCCGTCCATCCACATTTGGAGATCTCTGAGGAGTGAATCTTCTCTGGAACTTCTAATAGTTTGTCATGAAAGCAATGTCTGCAGGGTGTGAGACTACATGCACTTCACACTGTTTTTCATCCTGAATGAGCAAGGAGTAAGCCTAACCCATACTTGGCAGAGGGTCCATCATCAGAATACTACTCCTTACACCTGAGTATGCCTCATTTAAATCCATTAAAAATTGAATGAGTCTATCATTCTGATGGCATTTTGCAGTTTTCGCCTTCCCTTCACATGTACAAGCACAAGCACAATAATCAGAAACATTAAGAGCATCGAGCTCATCCCATAAATTCTTCACCTTGGTGAAGTAACCTGCGATATCATTTGCCCCATGTACAACATCATTGAGTTCCTTTTGAAGTTGATATAATTGTGCTCCATTGCACTGCCCAAATCTGGCCTCTAATTCCTTCCAGATCTCTTTTGTAGTAGGATAATACAAGACAGATTCAGTTATGTCTCGCGAAAGAGAGTTGAGGATCCAAGAAAATACCATGTTGTTGCATCTGCTCCAAGCAGAATGCTGAGGAGATGTGATAAGAGGCACAATGGGAGAAGAATCAATGAAATTTAACTTGTTTTTGGCAGAAAGAGCAATCACAATAGCTCTTTTCCAACCAGCAAATCATTTGCCATCGAAGAGGGAGTGAACCAACATCATTACGGGAGAATCAGAGGGGTGAAGGTAGTGAGGGTGAGAAGCATCGAGTGCTCCAGTCGAAACAACGGTGCTCGGCACGTCAGTGGTTTCAACCATGACTGAAAGAGTAGAGATTCAACAGAAGAAAGCAGAAAGAAAAATTTCTAAAGCTCTGATACTATGTAGGAAGAAGAAAGAAACTCTGGGAATTTTCTCTTGTGATATTGAATAATGAAAAACGTGATAATCCAATCCACTGTCAAGCGTTGCTATATATGCTATAAAGAAGAAACCTAAAATTTGTAACTAACCTCCAGCTATCCTATTTACAATTGGTCAGTCCTATAACAAACTTTATTCTCTATATAAAAGAAAAGAAAAGAAAAGTCAGAAGAGTTGAATCCAGAGTCTTTCTATGAGAGAAGAAAATACTTGGCCCATCACTCTTCTATAAGTAGAAGCCCATAAACGGCCCAAGACTACATCACTAGTCTTTGTCTTTAACATGAATTTGAGGCCTTTGTTCTGTAAGATTGAGTACCTCGGATTGAGAATGATGACCAATGTCAACAACTCCACGTAGACCATTTCTATTACTTTAGAGAAACTTTTTGAAGTTGGTATTAACCGTATTTCACCATAAATATATCTTAACTTTATTTTTTTTGCCACGTTGGAACTGAAATCACGAACAAAATTTTTAAACAAAACACTTATAATTCTTTGTTTTGATCCATTGTCAAATATACCATGTTCCTAATTATTTATTCATTTTTAAATTAATATATCTATTAAGAAAAATAATGATTGATATAGAGAATTTAGCATTTTATCCCTATTAATTATGAAGCAGATGAATTTACAATTTAAAATTTTCAAGAAGTTCTATCTTTTTAAAAATTATTTAATTAAGGATATATAGATAATAAAATTTTACCCTTTGTTGATTTATCAAAATGAACAAGTAAAAGGGGATAAATAACAAATAATTAGGGACAAACGAAATATTATATACGTACATCTAAACATGAACAGAATGTTGTAGAGCTTGGGTCAGCTACAATCTTATATTGTTTGTTTTTCTCTTATTATTGTTAATGTTAATGATGAAGTAGCTTTTTATTTTTACAATCTCATTTTAATTTACGTGGCACTTTTTGAGAATTTTTTTTTATTCTATATATACTTGAATTGTTAATTATATTAACTTATTTAATTTAATTTAATTTTTTTCTGTTGGAAATGACTGAGATTGAAGAGTTTGGGACTCATAATTTGTCACAAGCACTCAAGGATGTTGTGCAGTAAATGAGATTGATCCTCCTTAATTAGGGATCTCAAATTTAAATTCATAGGTACTAAAAATCCTCATTAGAGAACGCTTTCTCGAAATAAAGCCATACCCAACACGAATAAAAATAGTTGAAATCTAATAAACGGATAGAAAAAAATAAAAATTGTCACAAGCATTGGAGAATAATTTGTTTTACCAATCGATGTTGACAGCGGCAACGAGTCTAAACGTGTCAAGCGTTCATGAAAAAGAAAATATGTGTGGTGAAAGCTAAGGCGTTAGAGGGAATTTACTGTCAGAAGAAAATACCATACGAATTATAAAATTTGATCCCAAACTTAAGTAATTCGAATTATAAAATTTGATGATTTAACAATCGAACAGAAAATATGCTGAACGCACTCAGATCAGTTACCAGAGCACAACCACTTTCTGTGTTCTCAAATCCTTCAAATTTCCACATTTGTTCAAAGTCTTCACAGATTAGATTGCGGACTGTTTTGACAAAAACAGGGAAACAGGACGACATCAAAATGGAACCCAGACCAAGCCTAAGTAAGTATTAGTATTACTACTTTTTGGTTATACATTTTTATCAATTTTGTTAGTCGATGTGAGATACAACTATACAAGTCTGGTCAATTGAAATTTAATATTTTTATGTTATATATAAAATATAAAAAATAATGAGTTTCCTTTTCTCATTGATGAATGTTTGATTTTCGTATGTAACTTATCACAATCTTTTTATCACATAAGCTAGGTTCAAAAATTGAGTAAGGTTCAAAATTTATTTTTAATTATGGTATCAAAAATAAATTCATCTCAATTTATAATTTGCCTTTACATGCTTCAGATGTTTATTCTTTGCACGCGCTGAGTGTTGAGTTCCTACATCAATGAGCGATGGATTTTTTTATTTTATTTATTTTATATATATATGGACAATCTTTTTTTCATGAATTTGCTTTTGGAATTGATTTTTGGTTGAAGTAAGCATAAGTCATGTGATTTATATTTGTTGGGTCAAAGGGAGACAATGTCCAGCTTTGGAGAGGGATATGCAACTAAGTCAGATGAAGAAGGTTTTGGAGGGATCTATGGAGGAAACCAAGAGGATGAGGAAAAGATTGTCCATGGAAATACCCCTGGTAATTAAAAATTCACTCATCACTTCATGTTTAATACATGGTTCCCTTTTCCTCCTCTCTAGTCTTTTAATTCATACCAATTTGATTTGATGATTCATATAGTATTTGTTGGAGTGAATTCGATTAATTTACGATTGTTTTCATTAGGGAAGAAAATTTTGAAATAATCGATTGAGATTTCGAAACGAATTTGACTTATTTCGTTGAACTTCGAAATTCTCGGTGAAATACAAAAACTTGTTGATTCTTTAATTTTTTTGAAGTGATTTGAAAATGGCTATTGAAAAAGCGATTCGAAAATGGATTTGGATCATATTTTTTAATCTGTAATGTATTTGGGATAAAAACAGTGCATGACTGAATTGTTTTGTATGTTGGATATTTGGAATACAAAATAATTTGAAATTATATTTAGTAGATGTTTTATAAATTAGATATTGAATATAATATATTTTTGGATTACGTAACAGATAAGAAATACATTTTTTGCCATGAAATATAATTTTTTTGAAATACAATTTTTTATTGTTACTACGGTTGTAAATTTGTATGTTTTGATGACTGGAATACAAATTTTGTTAGAATTTTAAGAAAGAATATACGTTTTTAAAAAAAATAAACAAACCAATGTTGTTTCTTTTCTGAATGAACACAAATTTACATAAGTATATGGATACATACCTATAAAGAAATATAAATGTCATTATACAAATCCAAACATGAGAATCATAATGAATACAAATACACATATCATACATATTGGAATGAATACAATCAATTATTTTTGAAATTGTAACTGATTAGAATTTTAAGTAATATGTTCTTTTTTAAAAATATTCTCTCCCATGTTTTTCTGCTGCTATTAAATAATTATATTATTTCAAATCAAACAAATAAAAAAATACCTTAATAAGAAAAATAACAAATGAAAATATTGACATTTTAAAATAATATTGAAACTCTTGATAAGAGGTTAACCACTATTACATGATTTGTTAGTATTTCTGAATTTTACTTTGTCTAAATGTCCACATAAATGTTTTGGGCTTGCATAGTTGGGCCTTGTTGCTAACGGCTTTTGATGGGGTTTGTGGGCTGCGCTTAGATTTACTTGCGGTTAAGCCCTCAATTCGGAGAGGAACACGTCGGTTACACCACTTGTCACAGAATAATTGGTCAACATAACCGCCATACGAAATAATGTATATTTTGTCTCAAGAGAAGAGTCGGTTATATTTTTCTCCCGCCGCCTCGCAAATAAGTCGGTTGACAATCTCTATATATAGCCTTCAATTAGATGGTTTCTCCAGCCATTCTAGCCTAATTTTGCTCCAGGTAAGTATCATGGAAATTCTTTAAGCAAGTCGTTTGGTTTTTTTGCCCAAAATAATGTTGATCAGCCTAATGGTTCGGATGATCCGCCCCTGGTAGTAAAGAGTCTCGATTCGTCATCTCAGCGAAGCTTGGCTCAGATGGTGTAGAATGGAGTCTTGATTCGTCATCTCAGGGAATCTTGCCTCAGATGGCTAGGGTGCAGATAAACTTGAATTCTTGGCGTTGTTGGATGGATTTTCCTATCATAATCAGAAGCGTGGAGAGCAATATCCATAGGAATTTGTTGTTGTATGAAGATGTATAGGGGTATAATCGGGACATAAAAACCCTAGTATCAGGGGGTCATGTCCCGTTTTAAATTACTCTGTTACCGTTCTGACCTTTGCCATGTCGGGTGCGCTTGCATGGCAGGTCCCTATGTTTAATAAAAAAAATGGATTTTTCGGGGTTTTGAGGGGGAGATAGCACGGGATTTTTTTTTCTGGCCCGGGATCTCTCCTCTCTTGATGTGTGTGTGTGTTTTATGCCTTTTCTGATTCTTAATTGGCCGCCCGCCGCCCACATCAGGTACAGGCTAATTAGTTAGCATTTGAACTTTGCAATTAATTAGACATAGTAGTCAACGGAAGCCACTTAATTTGTATTATCATATATTGTTGGTAGTTTGTGCAGTTAAGGCAGTAGAAGATGATGAATGTGAACTTTCAAGTTTTGAACATCAATTTTCACCAGTGGTAACAACAAATCTAATAAACCAAGTATCTGTTTCTGTAAAACGTGCTTGGACAAAATTCATGAGAACTTTATCTGATCCGCTATTCAGACTCAGGTATGCATAATAGGCTCGTAATTATGGTTTCCTTGGATTCCCAATAATAGACCTCAGGTATGCATCGTAGATTATGCTTGTCTTTGATTTGATTTATAATAAAGCATGTGCAGAACAAAATGCTGAACCATTTTGTGGTGTTAGACAATGATTTCAACTCTGCACTTCCGAAATTTTGATTAAAAGAATTATGATGTACATATACTGCGATCAATGAATTTAGACTTGAGCTCTAGATATCGGCTCCGACTCATCCTAACTGATGTCATGCGTCAAGATTCAGTTATTAGAAATTCAGAACTGTTATATTTAAGTTCTGTCTGCTGATGTTGATTAAGTCTCTTTATATGAGTGAATTTGCGATGAGGATCTTCAAATTTTTAGTTGAATGAATACCAAACCTTCAATCACTTAGCAAATATGGTACTGAAGTGTCGGGCTGCTTAATCAACCTGGAACACAACTGTTGCAAAAGATTCATGTAGAAAATTTGGCGGTAGTATGATATTTCGAGGGGAGATTTTAATAATGTGAAGAACAATGTAACTATGGTTATCTTTGACATACTCATCTCTGCCGTTTATCATGGTGGATGTAATCGATGGAGAACTACACTCATCCAAAGATCGAAGGATTATGTAATTGAAATCAAACTATTTTGCGGTTGAGATACTCTGCTCTATTTTTGGCTGCAGACATGCTTTAGCGTCAGATGATGTATCATGCCCTGGGTTATGTATGGTTATAAACACTATTTTCTGTAGGCCTTGATTGATGATATGGGCCAACAATGGCAAGTTTTATTTAGTGTCCATTCGTGGCGAATGGTATGACGATCCGATGTCATGCAGACTTGATAGGGAGAACTACTGGTATGAAAAAGCAGGGGTAAACTTTGGTCAGGTCAGGTTATTAAGCTTTGTTCTATCCGTGCTCAATCCGTAAGTGTACACGTACACAATTTGTTCATGCTGTTGAGCTTTTACATGATGTACATGTCTTGAAATTTAGAATTTGGGTGCAAAGACCCTTTCAGTATCTGTTTCTGTAAAACGTGCGTGGACAAAAATCCATGAGAACATCTGATCCGCTATTCGGACTCGGGTATATATTCATAATAGGCTCATAATTATGGTTTGCTTGGATTTCCAATAATAAACACCTCAGGTATGCATCATATATTATGCTTGTCTTTGATTTGATTTATAATAAAGCATGTGCAGAAAAAAAATACTGAACCATTTTGTGGTGTTGGACAATGATTCCAACTCTGTACTTCCAAAATTTTGATTTAAAAAAATTATGATGTACATATACTGCGATCAATGAATTTAGACTTGAGTTCTAGATATTGGCTTCAACTCATCCTAACTGGTGTCATGCATAAAGATTCAATTATTAGAAATTCAAAACTGTTATATTTAAGTTCTCTGTCTGCTGATGTCGATCAAGTCTCTTTGTATGAGTGGGCTGTTACTCTTCATTGCATTCATAGTTGGACTAGAAGAAGCTAGTGGATTTTCGATGAGGATCTTCAAATTTTTAGTTGAAAGAACGATTTGCATTTGAATACTAAACTTTAAATCGCTTTGCAAATCTGGTACTGAAGTGGTGGGATGCTGCTTATTCAACTTGGAACACTTAACTGTTGTGCATGTAGAAAATTTGGCAATAGTATGATATTTTGATGGGAGATCTTAATAATGTGAAGAACAATGTAACTATGGTAATCTTTGGCATACTCAACTCTGGCATTTATTGTGGAGGATGTAATCGATGGAGAACTACTCATCCATAGAAGGATTATGTAATTGAAATCAAACCAAATTGCGGTTGAGATACTCTGCTCTATTGTTGGCTGCATCCCTGGTTATAAACACTATTTTCTGTAAGCCTTGATTGATGATATAGGCCAGTGCTGGCAAGTTTTATTTAGTGTCCATTCGTGGCAAATGGTTTGAAGTTCCGATGTCATGCAGACTTGATAGGCTACTGGTATGGTGAACTTTGGTCAGGTCAGGTTATTCAAGCTTTGCTCGATCCGTGTACACTGTACACATACACAATTCATTCATGCTACTTTGGTACATGATGTACATGTCTTGAATCTTAGAATTTGGGTGCAAAGACTCTCTGTGTACTTATCCGGTATATGCTTTTGCCTGTTACCATTGTTCGGCTTTCTCCTCTGATCTGGCCTTTCTCCTCTTTTTTTGTTGGTTAAATTTGTAAGTATCCAGCTGTGAGACATCTAGGTGTCTTTCTATTCTATGATATGAAGTGATCTCCAAGTGAGTGTTCTGTATGCACTTTTTTAACTTTTTATTTATGTAATTTGAGTTTTGGCAGATAATGTATGTCTTGATTTTTGAAGCTTAAAATTTTGAATGCAGAAATCCTTTGTAATATTCTGAGGTAAATGCTTTTGCTTCTGTTACGGTTGATCTTGTTCTCTTCTTCGTGTTTGGTCAAATTTGTGAATGTTCTGTATGAACTTTTCATCCAATATGACATGCTGAATCAGGTAATCAAAGGCAAAATCTTTAGAATTATCAGAGAAAATTCTAACTTGAGGAGTCTGATAGGAGATGAGGTGAGAGAATATATACCAGAAAGACCAAAATGACTTCTCGAGAAGATCTGTGTATATGCCCTATTCCTACATAGTATTAGTATTAACGTGGTAAATGGTGACAAATCAATTAAATTGAGAAATAAGGGTACTTCAAACAAAATGGCAATTGACTTCAATATGTTGTGAGTTTATGAAAACAGGATATCATGTACTTCCGAGTGAGGCAGTCTGGTTATCACAGAAATTATTTCAGAGATGGACAGCTCCAAGTCGCCAACACAAGGTTATGAGTAGACATTTCCAATTAGGCCTGCCATGTAATGTAGTTGCCGAAATTCAACAGATAATTATGAGAGCCAACATCTAAGGAATTTTTGTGGAAGATTGTGGAACTGCTTGCTGAAATGTTGACTTGTGAAGGAGATATTGACCTAGTATAACGCAGTATTTTGTACTTCCTCCTCTACAAAGATGGATGGGAAGACAGTCGATCTGGAAAAGTACGAACAGATCATTGATCTACCATCAAAGACTCAAGGCCAGACAGTAGTATTACTACCAACTGTAAGTGTCTATCCAACAATGACTACTAGATTGTGTAAAGATTGTAGAGAGGAGAAAGATCATCGGCCATTCAGGGAGTGGATGAGGTGTTTATTCGAGACCTTGTTGTGTTCAGAAATTTTGAAATACTAGAGGTGATCAACAATAGCTTAAAGGGAAGTCAAAGGAGTACGGGTAACCATGTATCATTTCTATAAAGGTGTTACTTTCCAATTGTAAATTTAAAATCTCATATGTTAGTGCAAGCTTCGTGTATTTTCTGTAGAGTATAAGCCGGAACAAACTTGTTTGTTCTTCCAGTGTCCGTGTATTAAAACTTGATTTTTGTAGTCTTCGGCAGATGATATACTAATAAGGATTTGTCATAATTGACAGCATTATTGTGTTAGTTATCTTTTATTGACATTGGCACAATAATTTTATGTTGATCCGTGGCTGTATTGTTTCTTTAAAGAGGAACTTCTTTGGAGTTTCCTGGGTTATGGTCTTGTGTTGACTAACGAATAAAACACCATAATATTTCGACTGTAGTTGAAGGAGTAGAAGGGAAATCTTACACCAATCACTTGAAACCCCTAAGAATTGGTAATTCATTGCCTAAATCTGAAAGTCTTTAAATGCTACCTATAGCATGGGGAGATATTTGAACCAACCCTATAAGGCAGGTAATAGGAAAAATAACTGAATTTTGTTGAATTCTCCAAATTGTTGGTCAGCAGTTTGTTATTACCGTCAGAGTGTTTGTTAGGTTTGAACCAAATTTGTACATATTTGCTTTGAATAGTAACATAGTTGGGTATTATTACATTACAGTGTCCAAAAAAGAAGACTACAAGCGTGTGAAAATTCCATTTTCCGTCTGTTCCCTCTTTTTAACTGTTAAAATGAATGATCACCTACTTTGCGTGATTTCTCTACAACTTCGAATGGTGTTGTCTACTTTTTCTATTTTTCTACAAGAATCAATTGCTATTGTGTTCATGTAGAGAGATAGAGGGGATCACAAGTTTCTCTCTTTTGTAAGATAGCTTTCAAGTCCAAATCTTTCCGCCATCTTCCTAATTCCGTTCCAAGAAAGGTAACCATTTCATTCTGAAAGTCATTCTCATCTCTTTTCCTTTTTTTTTTTATTTACTTTTTCATAATTGCCCTAATCCAGCTTATCTTACCGGAATCCCTAAATTTACGATGCGTGTTTGTCTTGGTGATGAAGCAGAGTTACATATATATATAATTATTAGCACCATTTTCTCAATCAACAGGAACCATGTTCCGGAGAAAGTCGTCTCACACGAATCAGGCTGATGATTCTGCAACCCGTGATGCAAAGGTAACAGAGTTTGATCAAGTTTTATTCTCACAAAATATGTAGTCTGGTTTGCTTCATCAAATCCTCGCTGACCAAGTAACTGCCTCAATTATCCTTAAAAATTCCATTTGATGTTTAATAATAACTAGATTGACGACTGGGAAAATGTTCTACTCAAACTGAATTGTCAGGACTATTGAACTCAGCAATAACTGGTAGTTAAAACTATAGAACGGGGCCTAATTTTCTATGGCAAACCAGGTTAGCGAGTTAAGAGTGGCTCTTGGACCTCTATCCGGGGGAAGCTTAAAGTTCTGTACTGATGTGTGTCTGAGGCGATACTTAGAAGCTCGAAATTGGAACCTTGACAAGGCAAAGAAAATGCTCGAAGAGACACTCAAGTGGAGGTCCAACTATAAGCCTGAAGAAATTCGTTGGGTGATTGTTCTTTGACCTTTTCCATCTATATTCTCACACTTTGTACTCTCAACTTTGTCATCTGAACTATGCAAGGTCACAATTATCCATCTAAAAGAATTGGGATGATGATGTACTTGCATAAAAACTATGAAAGTGTTTTCTAATTCAAGCAAGTCAGTACTTTCTATCTTTCGTTGTAGAATAAACACATCATAATGTTGATTTATCATTAGGGCAAATCATACTGCAGCTTAGAGATTACAGTTGGTCTGCACAAATGTTACTAGAGCAACTTTATATATCTATATATGTTACTTGGTATAATGTTGGAAGCTCGATGATTCTAAATCTATGATCTCGCAATATATTACAGCATGAAGTGGCACATGAAAGTGAAACTGGCAAAGTTTTTAAGGCCAATTTTCGTGACCGACTAGGCAGGACCGTACTTATAATGAGGCCTGGGAAACAGGTTAGTCATGATATATTACCTTTCGAATTAAAATCCAATCCATATACATCAGGCTAACACAGTATCCAAACTGTTCTGTTTCATGGATGGCAATTGACAGAACACATCATCTCCGGAAGGTAATATTCGTCAGCTAGTCTATCTGATGGAGAATGCTATCCTTAATCTGCCAGAAGGCCAAGAACAAATGTCTTGGTTGATAGACTTCAATGGATGGTCACTAAACACCAACATTCCCATTAAAACTGCAAGAGATATCATCTACATTTTGCAGAATCACTATCCAGAAAGGCTTGCTATAGTTGTTCTTTATAGTCCACCTAGATTTTTTGAGGCATTTTGGAAGGTAATCTTTTCTCGTCTGGGAGTATTCCTTTTCTGAACTTGGCCAATCACAATTTGTTCTTGTGCAGGTAGTGAAATATTTTATTGACACAAAAACATTTGAGAAGATCAAGTTTGTGTATCCGAATAACAAAGATAGTGTGGAGTTGATGAAGACTTTTTTCGATACTGAAAATCTTCCAAGCGAGTTTGGGGGAAAAGCCACATTGAATTACGATCATGAAGAATTTTCCAGAATGATGGCTCAAGAAGACGTTAAGACTGCTAAATTTTGGGAGCTTTGACGATGATGGATACTGTAAAGCTAAGGTAACCCCTGGGCCAGTGAGTGTTGCATCATCTTCAAGCTAAGCAAGTGCCGAAGTCTACAAGAGGACTAAACAGTGTGTTACTAAAATTGCGCATTGTCAGTCTTTTTTTAATACTGTTTTCTTATGTTCCTCCGCCATAATAATGTACCGTTGCTTTTATCAATTTTAAGTCTCTTGCATGAACACAATTTATCAATTTTAAGTATCTTAAAGGCGCTTACCGTTCCAACAACTCCCTCTTATCACTTTCACTTTCTCCTCATGCGTGACAAGTAAATAATAATTTCAAGGTGAAAAAGTCATGCATCAATCCTACCTATTGCTAACCATATGTTGCGAGGAAACGAGATATCATGGAGTCTGCTTCCAAATTCATCTTGCAACTTGATTTATAGTATGTTTTGGTCAAATTTTCAGAAAGCCAAAAATACTAACCTTTCCAAAATGAGAGAAAAAAATGCCCAAAACATTTTCTGTCAAAACCAATTTCAAGTATGCATTGTTATATTCAGAAAACTTAAATCGAAGAACAAACTAAAATGCAAGGTTTTATATTACAAAACACCAACCTTCTCACTTTTAATTTGTTTGCTCTATTTTCACATGATACATATATTATAACAAGTATCAAAATATATTTTAATTTTGTGATTTTAAACAGGTAAGATTTTAAAAAATTCTTTAAAATAGATTAAAAAGAAAAATATACAATTTTAGTGTCCCTGGCCAATCATTTTCTTTTATTCGCCTTATAAAAACCACTCGTTTTCTTTCCCTTGATAAGATCTTCGGTTGCTTATCTCCAAAGCCAACCGTTGCCCTTTCAAGAAGAGGTGAGAAAGAGAGCGCCAAACAAATGGCTCCGAAGAACTTGGCATTCAAGGTTAGCTTTTTCACCCACTGATGAACTGTTCTCGTTTATCTCAAATCTTTCTTTTGAGGATTAACCCACAATGCTCTCTTCTTGAAAGTTAATGTGTTCTTTTCTACATTCTTTAATATACGGAATGTACATGTAAATTACTAATGGTTCTATATGTTTAAAGATAATCTTGGGTTCGTCCTCAATGGCACGTCGCAAAATTCTAGCGGACATGGGTTATGAATTTACAGTTATGGTACGTTCAATTTTGTTTTAAAGATTCTGTAATTTGCTGAAACTCGCTTTTTCTGGTCAGTTAGGTTTTGGACTTGGTCTTAGTAAATGCTTTCTTTTCTAGTTGATTTTGACTTATATTTAAATTCTGTTGTGGAGTAGGGTGCTGACATTGATGAAAAGAGCATTAGGAAGGATAATGCAGAGGAATTAGTGGTAGCTCTAGCAGAGGCAAAGGTATACTACCTCTTTTCTATTGTATTGGTATGGAGGATCAGAAAATATTTTTCAATTTTCTAATAGATGGTTTATAAAAAATGTTTTGGAAAATATTTTTTCTAGAAAAACTACTTCCCAACGGAAAACAAATTTCAAAACCGACGTGCCAAGTTCATTGTCTCCTCCCCACCCACTTAATGCCCTTTTGACTACTTACCAAACACTTGTTTTCCAAGAAAATATTTTCTAGGAAATCCTTTTAATAATGTATTGATGACTTTCAACTCTTGCATTTGAGTGTAGTACAGGAAAAATGCTTGTTATCTGCTGTCTTTCTCGATTTTTCTGTTTCAGAGTTAATTTTACTAGTGAAGTAATTGTAGAAGTTCGCCAAACCAATATTACTAGAATTAGGTTTGAAACTTTAATCAAATTTATTTTATCTAAGTAACTTGAAACAAAGATCTTTGTAGTGTATCTTGCAGGATGTTATTCTTCTAAGTAACACAAATCACCCTAACAAGGCCAGGAGTAATCCTGATGCAGTTATGTGAGGAGTTCTGTTGATAATTGTGTAGAACATGATATCAATAAGAAGGTCAAAATCCAAGATTCTTGTGATTGGATGAAATTTATTATTTAACATTCCCTTGGCATCTTTTGTGTCCCAACTAACTTTCAATCCTTCTACCCATCAGTGATTTATGTCATGGAATTTCCATTTGATGGTTAGGGACGATCTATAAATGGGTACTTCTCTTCTGCTGATAATGGACTGATCCTGAATAGTTCGTCTCACTATAATCAACTCACTTGCTTTCCTTCCATTCCCATGACACTCTAGTTGTGCCGTATAAATTAAGACAGAGGGAGTAATATGTAATACTGTGATATCATGTTCCAGTGCTTTAAGAGCAAATCTTATGTTTACTTACTGGTTCTGTTCTTCTTAGGCAGATGCTATTATGTCAAGGCTCAAAACAACTGATCATTTGGAGGAAAATACCCATTCCACTCTGTTAATCACTGCAGATACAGTATGTTTACTTCTCCCCATTAGAATATTTCAAGTGCTATAGCCTTGTTTAGTTTAATACTAAACCCATATTCACAGTTATTTCTCTGATTGAATTGAAAGCTTATCAGAAACCATTTAATGCATTGTTTTTCATTTATTGCAAAACTAGTTGGTGATCTAGGCACACTTAGCAATAATTAAAAAACAGCAGTACAAAATTTTAGCTAGTAACTTTGCATAGAGAAGTCTGGAGAAAGTGTTGAAATTAGCTTGATGTTAGTTCTTCTATTAGACAATTAATGCAAGCAGCTGGCCTACCTTGTATGACATTTTAGATTGACACTTATTGTGTCGTTAGCTCATTTCTAGTCTTTTATTTTTCTCTCTAGATTCATTTGAAATTTGATGTTCCACACTTGCTCCATGATTTGACAATCTTAATTTAATATCACTGTTAAATTGCATATTGCATAAATTAGAATACTTGAGCCTTCTAATGATTTTTCTCTTGGATGAAGAATAGATCTTTTTGGCTATATCTTACCTACATCTATTGGTATCGAGGTGGCGGTGTACGAAGGAATTATTAGAGAAAAGCCATCAAGTAAGGAAGAAGCGCGTCAGTTCATCAAAAGTATGTTTGTATTTGCGGTCTGCAGTTTCCTCCAGTATCTCAGCTAAGCAGGTTATTCTTTTTCTTTTCTACCAATATTATTGTTCTTGTTATTATGAATTGCAGGTTATTCTGGTGGTCAAGCCACGGTTGTAGGATCTGTTGTTGTGACCAACCTTACAAAGGGGATAAGAAAAGGAGCTTGGGAAAGGTCAGAGGTATATCTTTTACTCCATGTGAAGTAATTCCTACATGCTGGAGAGTGGAGACTATTGAAATACAACTATGCATTTATATAGTACATTCTTGCTTAAGTTGATATGTTCCAATGGTGACATAGGCTTAACTGCATCTGATGCATGAGTGTATGTGATGTGGTAGTGAGGATTAAGGTGATGTGACATTTCAAAGATATGTCAGGTATCTAAGTATATGCTTATCCCAGCCTGTGACTTTGAGTTTATTTGATCCCCATCCGTATAAATGATTTTTTTCTAGAAACTAGAAGGATTATTTTGTAGTTATATCCACCGTGTGTGAGACTTTAAATAAAGAGACCGTACATTCTTTGATAAACTAGACTGCAGCAAGGAAGATCTCAATTGCCTGATTTTACCAAGTTCCCTTATGCCAATATAAACAACCATAGTTTACAAGTGGAGTTCTTGCGAGCAATTCCTTTGCAGTTTCTATTTTGTGAATTGTGACATCAATTTCATCCTTGAAATTTACTGCTAGGTCTTTGAATGTTGGGATCATTAGAATACATGAATTACTGGGTCTCTGGTATAAATAATATTGGAGCCTGAAAATTACCAGTAATTGATGTGACTATTGTAGGCTTATAGCTAGTTCAAATAGCATTTCTCCCAGCTGGAAACTGTATGTTGAGTAGGAGCTCGTTCATCAGTCTATGAGTGGAAAAAGACCTAAACCTTGACTTATCTACCTATATAAACAGACAGGCACAAGTTGAGTCAATAATGGAGAGAGACTATGAATAGATTGATTTCTATTTAGCACGCATGAGCATTTACAATTCCAGGCCTCTAATAAGGTAGTGCTTTTTGAAAATTGCCTAGGTTTCTAAATTTTCATCTCTGCTAGGATTTGGCATAGAGAATTGTATCTGCTATCACCTCACCATCAGGATCTTTGAACCATCTTAATGCTGTCAAGTATGATCAGAATGGTTGTTGTTACAGTTGTACTGCTCAACCACTGTCAAACTGGGAGAGCAGAAATCTTTTGTTTCGGACTACGAAGGCAGGAAAGAGTGAATGTTGATGAAAACTGGTGTATTACAGCTTTATGTGAAGGGCAGAAAGAGGGTGAATGTAGATGGAATCTGGTTTATTACAGCCCATCAACATTGCTCTCTCCAGTCTCCACCCATGAATTCGTTCCCCAAGACTTGACCTTTCCAGTTTGTAAGGATGTCTAGAATGCTTCCCTTTTTTATCTGCTTATTGGAACACCAATACAATCGCCTCACAGCTCTCGGCTTATTAGTTAGCTAGTTTGATCTTCTACAAGCCCTCCTTTTGTTACTGTTATGAATTTTCTCTTTCTTGAAGGTGTGGTGCAACATGATTTTTCTCGGAAACCTTCTTGCTGACTTAACTATTAGTGCAATTGTGTAAAATGGAGTATTACACAATTACACAACTGTGATTGTTTAACATGGGAGTATACTGTTCTTCTGCCTAATTGCAGGTATATTTCCATGACATACCTGATGAGATCATTGACAGCCTGGTAAATTTTGACAGTGTCCTTAAATAGAGGATGTTCTTTACCTGCAACATTAACTATTAGTGCAATTGTATAGATTGAGGAGGGAATAATACTTAATGTTGCTGGTGGCTTAATGCTTGAACATCCATTGACGTTACCCTTCGTTGACACTCTGGTTCGTCTCTCTCTGTCCCTCTCCCTCTCTCTTTGCAGCTTGGAACTGCCGATTACTGATGTGTTCTTTATACTGTTACTTCCCAATACTTTGCAGATTGGAACTGCTGACAGTGTCATGGGACTCCCGAGAAGTCTCACTGAAAAACTTATCGAAGAAACACTCTAGCTGCTGGAATTCCACAAATGAATATCCTTTCGATCACCTCTCCTGAAATGTAGTTGATTACTCTCACTAGATTTTTGAGTTTATAAACTTGTCTTTCTGAAGTGAACATTTGAAACATGCCGAAAGGAAATCGCTGAAAGACACTCTTCTTTCAAATATCACTTGTTAAATTATTTGATTTGATGTAAACATCGTGATACTCATACAACTTGGAAATTGATTCAATAAGGTAAATATTCTGCGCAAGAAAACATTTTTATGAGAGATGCTTCTCTTTGTACGGAATGTAAGCTAGTGTTCGGTATCGCCAAAGTTTTCATGATGAAATTGTTTTCAGTGTTTGTTAATCTTGAATTTCGAAATATATTTCCTCCGAGAAAAATATTCTCCATCAAAGTGAAATTTCTAATTAAAAGAAAGAGGGAAACTTTTTTCGACTTCCTTTTTGTTTCTTATTTTAATGTATTTATTAAATAAGTTATTTTATCGTACTCAATTAGAGAATTTTTTAAAAACAATTTCTATCTTCACAAGGTAGGAGTGTACACTCTATCCTTCGCATATCTCACTTATAAGATTACACTGGATATGTTGTTGATATTGGTTGGGGTTAAATGAGTCATTTTAATAATGTTCATTAGTTGAAGAAACTAACTATGATATTAAGAAGGGCAAATATGTCAAATCATATAGAATAAAATAAGAAAAAAAAAGATTGACATAATACCATAAACCACAAGAGAGATCATTGAGTGAAACCTAAAGGTAAGCCTATAAATTACTAAAATAAAATACTTTGAAACTTTTTTGTGAGTTTTTTTTTGGGTTTCCGTAGCAATAAATACTATTCCCTTCATTTTAATTTGTTTATCTTATTTTGACTTGATATAAATGTCATGTTGAAAACTACGTAAAAAAAAGAAAAGAATTATCATTAAAAAAAAGAAAAAACTACAGAAATTCCACCTTTTAGTTTATTTATTACCATTATCCCTTATAAGTTTTACAAATTTCCAAAATTCCTCATTTTCGCGCATCAGATTAATGTATCAGGGCATCAGATTAATGTATCATGTATAAAATGTAATGTATCTTACTTAACGATTAATGCATCTCGCGCATTAGATTAATATATCAGCGCTTATATTATTGTATCCGTTTGAGGAATTTTTGTAATTATAAACTTTTAAAGGATAAATTATAATTTTACCTTAAAAGTATGTGATTTCTGTAATTTGCCCTTAAAAAAAACATATTCGTTTTTGAAAGGATTAAAAAGGAAAAATAAAGTAATGAAAGGATTACTCTATTATTTTCTAAGTGGGCTTTTGGTCTCATGGTATCCTTCTCTTTCAAGAAGCAGTTATAGGCCCAACTTTTTTAATTTCTTGTGTTGACGGAAAGAGCCCTCGGAACGCTCCACTGACCGGTGAACTGCGGATCTCCGGTGGTTTTTAGGTTTGCTGAGGTAGCGATTCAGAGAAAGCCTGGTATGCTGTTGTTCTTATTCTTACTAGTTTCTCCGTTTTCTCATCGAAATGAATTGCTTGTTATTTGCTTAGGTTTTGTCTTTAATTAATATCTGAAAATTGTCATACATATGAGGTGTTCGATGAAATTCCTCTATGAATGTATTTTAATGTGATGTTTCTGAAATGTGATTGTTATTTCTGCCATGAAAAGTCAATCCTCACTAGGCTTCTTTTCTAGTTTTGTGGCCTATATAATTTGGATTTTGTAGTTTTCAGTTAATAGTTACTGACTGTTTTGGTGAGTGATAATAATAGTTACGTCTCAGGAGATTGTCATGCCTTCTAGCTGATCGAAGAAATCCCTTAATGAATTTTTTTGAATGTTACGCTTCTGAAGTGAGAGTATGGTATAACACTCTATTCGTAGGGGTCGAATAAGTCCCTGCTCCACTCATTGGCAAGTTAGCTGAACTCATGACTGCTCCTGGGGATTTGGTAAATGTTATTTCTGCTAATTTAAACAAGTTTGCAAAACCCAAAATGCAGATTGAGAATCGGCATAATCTGCAATACTTGAAGATTAACAACCAATTCCTCTTAGACTAGCACTTAAACCTTTCTTTTTCCTTTTCGATTTTGGTTTTCATTTTCCTAATTAGCTAGTCTTTGCATCTTGAGAAGGTTTAGGAATGGTTGTTGTTGCTCATCATTTGAGTTTTTAAATTGGTCATATATCTAATTGTAGGAGTTAATTTTACCTTTTTACCCTTCATTATATTATATATCTACATCGGAAGAAAACCCTGCTTGTTCCCATTTCCCCTGAAGTGCGAACTACATAAAATCTAATGATCAGAGATTGTAAATCAACCACCTGCTTGTGAAACTCAACGAATGATGGGAAATTATTTGATTAACTAATAGGTGAGAAATCGAGCAAGTTGACATGCTATTCCATGTTAATAAAGAATAAAAACATTGATACAGTTTCTATGGAGGACGTGCTCCTGCTGGAGTACGACAAGGCATAACAATAGGTTGGTTATATGCACATGCTTTAATTGTTAATCTTATTTTAAAATTAGTCATCAGCCAATTTTCAAAGATTATATCAGGGTCATTTTAAAAGTGGTCCAGTTCTTTTCATTTAGAAGTAGAACTGAAAGATCTGCTTCACCTGTTGGTACTAATGAAATTTGAATTGATTTTCTTGCTAAAAATTGACATTTAACAAATTCTTAAGGAGCATATGTTGCCAGTGAAAGGAATAATGCAATATGCTCGGTTTGACTCTAGGGTCTGTCGGAAACAACCTCTCTACCTCCCAAGGTAGGGGTAAGGGCATACACCCTACCCTACCCAGGCCAGATACCACTTGTGAATTACACTATGTAAGTTGTTGTTCTTGTTGGCCAGTGCCTGTGGTTCTTCTTCCGCCATCTCTCCATCAGATAAGGAAAATTGAAATTAGTTCCTGGAGCTACTGACAGCAAAATTATGCTGAAGAAGAGTGTAAAAGTTCTTAGACAAACTGATTCAGAAAGTGAAAACAAATTGTCTGAATTGATTTTAGTAGTTGATAATCTGTATGTCATTTATTTCCTTGAAAAAAAATCTACCCCCTTCTTTGGATCAAAAAGGAAAATCACTTTGCACACCCAAGGGACAGCCTAGTGGTCAATAAAGTGGGTTGGGCACCACGAGGTCTCAGGTTCAAATACTAGCCCAGCAGAGACAAAAGAACTATGTGATTTATTCCCATGTGTTCTAGCCTTTGTGACATAGTTACTAGTACCTGTTGTTGGTGGGAGACTGGGAGGTAACATGTATCCCGTGGAATCAGTTGAGGTGCACGCAAGTTGGTCTGGACACCATGATTATCAAAAAGAAAAAAAAGAAGGAAATTACTTTAGTTGTCTTCCCTTCCTTGAGCAGTTTTCCATTTTGTAGCCTAGAGACTAATCAAATTTTCAGTCACAAAGTGGCATTGCATTTCCTACTCAACTGTTGTAGTTGTTTTTCCCGAGTATTAGTCACAAACCATTATGTTAGATGTCCTAATTCTAGAATTAATACTTGGCAAGTTCGTCTCCCATAGTGGAAAAAGAATGTTGCTGTTGTATTATTTTTTGAAACTGAAATTTGCTGCTGTTGTATTATTGTCTAGGTCTTTTTCTTATTTGGCATGTTCCGGTTGTATTATTGTCAAGGTCTTTTTCTTGTTTGGCCTACTGATGTAGCTTTTGTCATGTCATCTCCTATTTCAGCTGATTGATAAAAGTCATCCAATGGAAGCTAAATTCTTCCGCTTTCTCAAGATTGTTGGAGTTGGTTTCAAGGCAAGGGCAGAGTCAGAAGGTCGTCTCTTGTACCTTAAGCTGGGTTACAGCCATGAGGTTGAACTGACCGTGCCCCCTGCAGTTCGTGTCTTCTGTTTCAAACCCAATGTGGTTTGCTGCACTGGGATTGACAAGTATAGGGTACATCAATTTGCTGCTTCTGTAAGGAGCTGTAAGCCTCCTGAAGTTTACAAGGGCAAAGGTATTATGTACATTGATGAAGTGATAAAAAAGAAGCAAGGAAAGAAATCAAAATGAGAACCATTATTCATGGTTCTTTCTTGGGCTTGGTTCTTTTTATGATGCTAGACAATTTTCCTTTAATTATCTTTCCCATTTGTAATTTTGTTCTCTAACTGCTTGAGTACTTTAAAAAGTTTAGAGTTGCTTCCTAATGTAATTTTGTTTTCGACTGCATGAGTACTTTTAGAAGTTAGAGTTGTTGAAAGTCTTTCTTTACCTTGGTCACAGAAATTGCTAAACATCTCAATGACAGTTTTTGTATCAACTTTTTCATCCTTTCAAATGCTACAAATAAGTGATTGACGGTGTTGATGAATTAGTGGTCTTTATATGCAGATTGTTCTCTGCGTCTATAAAAAAAATAATTTAAATTTCATCCAAGTTTTTATAACGTAATAAAAGCGTGTTAATGTAGTCAGAGAACGCTCGGAATATAAAAGCAATATACATATGAGTAAATCTGTGGTGCACGAAAGTAGAATATTATTTTTCTCCAAGTTTTTATAAAGTAATAATTTGTTAATGTGATCAGAAGCCATCCCTGCATACAAATTGGTATAATTTTCAATCATGCATTAGAAAATATAAGTATCTTGAAGCAATATATGATGTTTTTAGAAATTGTTGGGTGCCAACTGCCAAGACCTTGTTAATAACTTCACTAATAGAATATTTTTGCTACAAATAATGATACATTTTACAAGAAAGAGTTTTGAGTCTGTTGGTGGCAATTTGCAACGACACATCAGACAATTTGGATTTTTAAGATGCCAAGTCTCAATGCAGCCAAAATGAAAACTGTGATGGCAAGGCATGATGTATGCTTCTTGTTCAGGTAAGTAACTCCCCATGCATATTGAACACTCATCTATCAATTCGTTTTCTGGAAGTTGTACTCTCAACTGCATTCTTGATCTAACTTATTTTTAACCCATATATTTTAATGTCATGTTTGATATGTCATGATCTACCAAGCCAAAAATCTTAGTTTATACTCTACAATGTCACCTATTAGAGCTTTTAGGAAATTATTCTTTTATATTAAATTTCATCCAAATTATCATGAAATACTGGATTAATGATTTCGTTAATGTGTTTAGAATCTATCCTGGTATACAAATTAAATTAAAGAGCTAACTAAAGTAATAAAGCACGTGATGTACAAGAGTAGTAAATTTCCCTAAGAAATATGTCTTAAATTTCAATCAATCATTGTAAATATAAGTTTTTCTAAGCTACACATGAACTTTTTTACGGGAGAAAAAGGAAGTTAAAAAGTTCAGTAGACCCCAATAGAAATACCTAATAAGTTGTCTGTTATAGAATTCAAAACTCATAAACTCAAACTTCTAGCTCCAGCTCTGAAGTCTCTATCGCTGGCAACTTGTAACGACACATAGGACAACTTGGATCTTTAAGAATCCACATCTCAATGCAGTTAAAATGGAAATTGTGGTTGCAAGGCATGTTGTATGCTTCTGAATCAGGTAAATAAGTCTCCATGCATATGGAACATATGTCGTCTCCAGTCAGTGTATCATCATGGTTTGGCAAATTTACTTTCTTTAGAAATTGAATCTTTGATCTTACGACAGGTAGTGACCTAAACTCCCTCCTAGCTTGCTCAATAAAAGATTCTTTTAATTCCCTTTCGTAATTCTCATCATAACACATATTGCTCCGCACAGATATGCCATTCACAATATTTTCTATGAAATATTCTATCCATTTAAATTCTTCGTATAAAGACGATGATCCTCGTTGTTTCACTCTCATGATCTTGTCATGAACTGATTTCCAAAGTAACTCCGCAAAATATTCTCTATCTGCTGCAACAATTCTTGCTTTCATAAGTTCAAATTCTTGCAGATTTACGGATACTTGCTTGACAAATATCAGGTTTACAATAATTTCATCCAAATATTCGTGTGGAGGATATGTAACAATGTTGTGATGAGTGTATTCCAAAATTTGTTTGATTAAATCATCCTTGTTAGCTAATATTTTCTCACTACGATTAATCCACTTAACCCTTTCTAATTGATAAGGAAAATTAGTTCCCAAAATCATTTCATCAATTTTATCCCACGATAATGATTTATACTTACAAGAACAAGTATTATCACAATTGAACTCTTCCAAAGTGCTCTCACCATAATTGTAAGCATATTTGACAATTACATTAATCTCCAAGTTAAAATCGTCAACTGGACAATCTCCTATAGCATAAACAATTTCAGGAGACACACAGATTTCACTATAAGTGGATGGCTCCATTATTTGATGAAATTAATTAAACTAATGAAAACTTTAATATTGATTATGAAAAGTTGAGCTTCACCATTCGTATTTATAGAGACAAAAGGCTAGGATTGATTTTTTAGAATTGTTTTTGTGTTGGATTAGGATTTTTTTTCTGCTTATATAGTCATCAAACCTTTCTTTTTCCTTTTCGATTTTGATTTCCAATTTCCGAATTACTTAGGTTGTTAAACTACAATTATGGTAAGTCAGATTTCTAATATGTTTTGCCTTAATAATTTCCTAAAGAAAAGTTAGGTGAAAAAAATATTAGATTTTTTAGCGTAACTTTGATTTTGACCCCTGTGATTTCCAGACTAGCAGTTGCCGTCCTCAATTTTATCAAATTAATGTATTCAAACCCTTTATCTAAAAGATGCGTCAATTTAAAAAAAAAAGTTAAACTCAAGGACCTATTTTGTACTTCTAATATTGGAACTTAAACTTATAAAAAATAAAATCACATTACTTGGAGAAAACGGTATTTTTTTTTCCTTCTCTTTTCGTTAATGTCCAATCGAAATTGCCTGACTTCCTTCTCAAGCTAATTTGGCTATCTTTTCTTGCTAAACAAGTCGATTTAATTTCCTATCCAATAATTTAGTTATCTATAAATATAAGTCATTAACGATCAAATTTTAGTTATTCTTATTAGCTTTTTTTAGTTGCATTATTATTATATTTTGCAATTGGTATTTAAGAAATCGAAGCAATGGAATTGGAAGTAGGAAAAGGCCCAAACGAATCTGCTAATGCTGCTGTAACTCCACTTGTAACTACGTGTGGATGGAAGAGGTCCATTGATGGTCGCTTTATGAGCAATTTGAAGGATTTTGTGAATACCCCTATGGCTGATCACAAGGTTTGCTTCAAAAATACTATTGACGAGGTACATCTATATCTTGGCTTCAAAAATAGTAGCTAGTACTTTGTTTTTTGTTTTTTGTTTGAAATTGATGTTGTTGGTTTGTAACAGAAGGTTGAAAATTTTCGAAAGCAAGTTCATAGGCTTAAAAGGTGGGAAAAGTTCTGCGACCATCCAATGGCTGCTCGCAGAGGAGAATCATTAGAGATTAGATCGGACATGACACACGCATATGCAGCTTGTGATCAATTTTATTAGTATTTCAGTTCCCTTTTGTTTTTTTCCTTCAATGGCATTCCTTGAGTTACCTGATCAAAAGTTTGCAATTTTAGTATAATTAAAGAGGTTCGGTATTCCGTACCTGTTTTGGAACCTAATTATTTTTGAATTTTTACCAAGAATTTGCACTTTGTTTTATTATAACGTTATATGTATTTACAAACTATAATTTATAAGTCTGGTATACGTATGTAAAATCACAAATTAAATACTATCAAGCAATTTGGATATATGTGGTTTTGTCAAACACAAAAAAAAAAAAAAAAAAAAAAACTACTTATTTCATTACCCAAAAATAGTTTCTCAGTAATTCAACTTCATAAATAGAAGGAAAAAAAGCAATGAAATACTAATAGTTATGAGTAGTCAGCAAACTTATGCACCACTAGTTATATTTACATCTTTATATAATCAAACTTTTTCCCCGAGTTAAAAGATTTTTTTATTTTTTTTCTATTTGGTGTTTGCATTGAAGGTAATTGCAGTGAACCCTTCAACGAATGATGTCATATTCGATTAGTCGTTAATAGGATGGTCATTGGCCGGGATAGACCTCAAGTCGCAAGGCTGAATTCCCTCACTTCTACTAGCAGACTAAGTGCAATTCTATGCCCTCTAAAGGGTGCACTCTTTATTATATTTACTATATCTACTAGTTTCTTATACATGATTTTTTCCTCTTGGGTCAACCTTTGATTCTAATGTCTCATCATTGCACCAATATAGTAAGAAAAGTAGAATTACTTTTTTTTACACATAAATGACTCATTGATTGTCTTCACATGCTTACTCGTTGATGGTCTCCACATGCTTAAAGGGTCTAAATTTAATCTCAGGTCTAAACCGTTGATTGTCTTCACATACTTAAAGGGTCTAAATTTAATCTCAAGTCTAAATTGTTGATGGACAAAAATATTTTCATTATCACACTATACATAACAGAAAAAAATAGTATTTATCAAAATTTAAATTTAATATTTATCATAAAAATTTATCCCTAATTCATAAATGCCTAAATTGTGCAAATGTTTTCTACATTGTTAATATGAGAAAATGCCATAAATAGTCCTTTAATTATAGGAGTAGGTCTAAATTGGTTCCTTAACTATATTTTTGTCAGATTTTGTCCTTTAACTATTTAAAATTTTATCAGCTTTGGCCCCTTAACTATACACTTACCGATTTTAGTCCTTTAAGTATTCAAAAAAACTTATCAGCTTTGGTCCCTTAATATACACTTACAGACTTTAGTCTTTTAAGTATTCAAAAAACTTATCAGGTTTGGTCTTTGTCTTTAAAAAAAAATACAAATAGCTTAGATTTATATTAACGAAACTCTTTGTGAAATTAAATCTTTAAACCATTTTAAGTTGTTTCTATATCCCCGCTACTTTTTTTTCAAATTACTCTTATGAAAAGAACAATAACTTCAACGATTCAAAATGAAATCAACGAGAAAAGAAGATATAAGTCCTAATTTTATTCAACGGAGAATAAAATGAAGCATATAATTATTGCTAATGACTTGAATATGTTGTGTTCCCTTCTTTGATGGTTAACGGTTCATAATCAACCCAAATTTTGTTAAATTTATTTTTCATACAAAAGAAAATAAGAGATTTAAATTTTTTACTCAAATTTCTCTACGTAAAATAAAATGAATAGAATAATAAAATCAATCTATTTAAAAAAAAAAAGTTGCAAATCTACCATTTTATAAATTTCAAGTTCTGAAAAATTAAACAAATTCCCTTCAATAAAGTCATTGGAGTGCAATTTTAAATTCAATTGGTAATAATTTTCTTTCTTTTTATAATAAAGTTAACATATTCAAATCATTAGTAGCTAATATGCTTCATTTTATTGTTCATTGAATAAAATTATAACTTATATTTTTTTTTCACGTAAATTTTATTTTGAATCGTTGAGGTTAAAGTTCTTTGCATAAAAAGTAGAAAAAATTGGAAAATGGCTAATGATTTAATTTTTCGAGACATAGATTCTGTTAATATAAACCTAAGTTATTTGTATAAAAAATGAATAGAAACCAAAATTGATAAGTTTTTAAATACTTAAAGGACTAAAATTGATAAATGTATCGTTAATGACTAAAACGGACAAATGTATAATTAAGAGACATTTTAGACCTACTCCTATGATAAGTCAGTATACATTTTCTCTTGTTAACACTTTTTTAATATTCACAAAGCTGGTTTTCCTTCTCGTTGGTGCTCCTTTCCCTCAATTAGTTGATTTTGCTTTGATAGAATGAATCTAAAAGGTTTCAAATTCAAATGTTTAATTATGAAAAAAAGTTCTACAGGAGATTATTTTCGATAAGTATCTGAATAAGTGGCCAATGAACATAATAATGTACGACTATTTTTTTTTTATATATATATTATATTTATTTTTATATACAAGATCAAGGAGGGAAAAGGCCAAGCAAGCTCCAATAAACTAAGCAGCAGAGTGACCAGTGTTGAAGCTCGGATAGATTCCCTATTCCCTGTTCAAAGAGTTGCTATTGTTAAAATCAGAGATTAGGCAAAAAAAAAAAAAAGTTTGAAAATGTGGAGACAATTCCGAAAATTTAGCAGCAGCAGCTTCAGTGCAAAAGAGAAGATCTGGGATGCTCTGATCATCGGCGGTGGTCACAACGGCCTTACAGCTGCCGCATATCTCGCTCGTTCCGGTCTCTCCGTTGCCGTTCTCGAGAGACGCCACATCATAGGCGGTGCTGCTGTCACTGAAGAACTCATTCCCGGTTTCAAGTTTTCTCGTTGTAGTTACCTACAGAGCCTCCTTAGACCCTGCGTTATAAAGTGAGACCTAATTATTGCAATCATTTTATTGTTAGTATTGATTTATTTTTCTTCAATTATTGGTAATGCGTTATGATTAATAGAGAATTGGAGCTGAAGAGACATGGATTGAAACTACTGAAAAGGAATCCTTCATCATTCACGCCTCGTCTTGACGGACGCTATCTTCTGCTTGGTTCTGACAAGGAGCACAACTATTCTGAGATTTCAAAGTTTTCTAAATCTGATGCTGATGCTTATTCAAGGTTCAGTATTTATTTTTATACTGATCGTTACTTCAACTTCAATGCATTTTCTGGAAACTTTGTTTGCTGCAATTTTATTTTTTAAGGACAGAGAAACTTGTTAAATAATCATGTTTACTACGCGAGAGTTGAACCTTGAGCAATTCATTTTGTCGAAAAAACATTTAATTATTTTAAGGCGATTTAAATGCAACAGTGCTGATGTGAACTAGACTATAAGATGAAGGAGATACATAGGTATAGAGCCATTTATGGTGGATTAACTCCTATACATCAGTGGGAATACTTTGGTGAAGCTCAGATTATGACTATGATTGGGAAATAGATATGGCATGTAGCTCGCGCCCATATCACTGGAATCAGGTTCACCTTTCTTTAATACTGAAATTTAATGTGTCCATTGTTCTTGACACTTTCAAGATTGACATACTCAAGATGGAGAACCCAATGGTGCTTCGCATGCTAACTTAAAGGCCAGACAAAGATAAGTTCCCTGCCAAAATTTCCAGGCATGGAATTTGAGGATTGAGCTCACTTAGCACCCTAAAGTCTGAATGAGAATTCATATATTAGTTCTTTCTGCTCATCATTTTATCTATTACTAACTATCATATTCTAAATTTTTGAGTTACCAAGTGCCACCTAATTATAGGTATGAGAGTCAACTAGACAAGTTCTGCGAGTTTATGGACCCACTTCTGGATTCGTCTACACCAGAAACTCTACAAGGCTCTTCACATCTCAATACTCGTATGAGGCACAAATTGCAAAATTCAGCGTTTTGGGCTAATTGTCTCCGTCGAGCACTCCACTTGGGACGAAAGGACCTAGTGTAAGATGTTCTAGATGGTCCTGTTTACATAATTTCTCCAAACTTATTGTTATCAGTTGGACATACTAGGGCAACATCTACTCAAATAGTATGAAGTCTCGACATCAACTGTCATAGTCCATGTTTAATTGTTTCCACTGAACTTTTCAGGGACTTGATGGACCTTTTACTCGCTCCAGCTTCGAAGGTTTTGAATAACTGGTTTGAGGTTGCTAATTTTTTACTATTAATTTTGCTTTACTTGTTCTATCAGTTTGCTTAAAATAATTCTGTTTCATATATGAAGTTGTCTCAAGGTTCAAGATTGTGACCTGATCAATGCTTTCTATCATTAATTTGTGTCGAGTATGCTTTTGTCCTTTGATAGTGTTGGGAACCTAAGATGAGTGAGTACTATAAGCTTCTAATTTTGAAGGCTGATTATCATTGTAGTATAATGTTTTCTCTTGGTTTGTATATTTCCACGTTTTTTATTCCAATTGTTTCCTTTATCAAATTTGGCTTTTGTCTTGTCACAACTTAACTAGATCAGAAGTAGCTCATCTGTCTTAATTGGAGTGGAGGAGGATGTTTTGTTATTTTGTCTTCTTTACCACCGATATTCAATTATTCTTTCCTCAATCGATTATAAATGTCTTCTTCAATCAGGTGAACTGTATTGTGGGGGGCTGGGGAAGAGAAGCGTAAATGGTATGTCTCATTAAAATTCGAAATAAAACTCTCCAAATTCGACATAAACAGAATCTTTGAAATGAACAAGAATTTCAATGGATAGAAATCACTTTCTTCTGGTGTATGTAGTAATTAATCGTGTTGATGTACTGGAAGCTGCCACTACATGTTCTTATGCTGTGTAATTCTTGTCATGAAGTGTGTTCTTCTAAGGACTGAACAATTTTGTTACATTCCTCAAAATACATTTCGAAAAATTCTCACATCTTAATCATCATCCCTTCTGGTGTCACTAGGTTACTAATTCTGTGTGCTTGACTGAAATATCACAGGCAGATGTTCTGAAAGTAACTCTTGCAACTGATGCAGTGATAGGGACCACGGTAAGCTTTTTTCATGTGGGTTGTTCCCAGAATGTGTCGAATGAGGCATGGAGGAACAGTCAATTGCTGCGTACATTGTTTGCATCTATAAAGACTTGTAATGTATATCTCGGATCCCACATTTATGATTCGGCAGTGCTGAAAAGTAAATGTTCTGCTATTCTGCATTACCATATATTTAGTGAAAATGATTGGATGTTTTAAGTGAAATATGTGCTTAGTTATGGGATCATGTAAAAGTCATGTCTTTGCAGAAAATATTGGACGTTTCACATGGCCCATGGTTTAGAAATTTCTTTTCAGTTATATGCATATATCCGCCATACATTTACTGGCAGTTTTCCATCTGCATGAAGTAGCAGGCTTGAGTACCTCTTGGACCACTCTGAAATTTTTACTGAGAACATGTAGGATTAAGAGTTTTTTGAGTCTCTAGTCAGGCAGGAAAGAAAAACAGGTTCTTTTAGTGTTCCTCGGGTTTTGTCATTCTTCACATTCTCATCAATTTAGTGTAACCTTGTTTGTGTCATGTCCAAATGCCAATTCAATGAAATTTTGATTAATATTCTTTATCATATCAGTTTCAGTTTGTTTCATACTTACTCCTCTCCTCCCTTTTTTTGCTGTTCATCTGTCAACTAATTTATAAATTCATAGGCAAGTGTTCATACGCCTGGAAGTGGATATGTATTGCTACATCACGTGATGGGAGAATCTGATGGTGATCGTGGTATTTGGTCGTACGTATACAACATTGCAAATTTCTAACTACTTCCCCATTTTTGTAAAATCATTTGTTTCATTTTATCTGAAGGATTCTGCTTTGGAGTAGTTGCTTTAAATCTTCCAATTATTTAATGAAATACACACTGAATTAACAAAGAGTTCTATTTCATTTTCTTTGTTTTCAATCTTTTTAAATATCGGAGCCTTTACTAATTTTCACACTTTTTCTGTGTTCTGCTTTTGTCATACTAGCAAATAGTTACATCTAATGAATTTAGCTGCTTATCGTAGCTTAAGCAAAAGCAGTAAACTGTTCTTTCTCTCTGCCTTTATGCGGTGCCCACTTACTCCACTATGTTTGGTATCCCTTGTATCCATCTTCCTTAATCCCCAAGACGAAGGCTTTATGTGAGTTCACATATTTGAATTATTGCTCCATACGGTTGACTATTTAGAGAGATGGGACACATTTGCTTCTACCTTCGAAATCTTTATTAACTTAGGCACTCAAAATATTTTAGGTGATGCTGTTTTTGTTTCAAATCCAAAGATACCTTTCTTAAATTGACTGGGTGGTTTTATCATGTTGTCCTCTCTTACTAAAATAAATGCTTGATAGCTGTATTTACATGTAGGTATGTTGAAGGGGGAATGGGCTCTGTGTCATTGGCTATAGCTGCTGCTGCAGAGGAGGCTGGTACAACCATATTGACAAATGCCGAAGTATGTTTACGCCCCGTTATGCATCCACTGCCTCTCCACTGTAAAGAGAATGAGTATTTCGGCTCAGAGTTATTTGATTTTGAGTATCTAACATACATCTAGAGCTTTAGATGCTTTCTTGGTAAATTTTTCTTTATTTGGGGTGGGGGGGGGGGGTTTTGTGTGAATAATCCACCTATATTTCTTATGGACGAAATACGGTCCTCGTTCCCCTGGCCTTTTTGTTAATTTATTAGTGAAAATTCAGTATGACTGAAGGCATATGTCAGATTATGTAGAACATTATGACTATTTCTTTCCTTGATCACGTTTTAAAATAAAAACTACGAAAATCAAGCTAATAATTTTCTCTTGTATTTTCACAACTTTCAAAAAATACTATCCCTTTCTTTGATTGTGTTTGAAGTTGCGTCTTTTGAAGGAAAAATTTATTTTGTCGATGTAGGTCTCGAAATTGATGATTGAAGACACGGGCAGAGTGCATGGGGTTAGTTTCACTAAGTTGTCTTTCCAATAATTTACCTTTTATAGCAAGTCAAAGTTGATCTTGATGTGGCAAATTGGATGGAATTTGTAGGTATTGCTGGCTGATGGGACCATATTGCATTCTTCTGTTGTTTTATCGAATGCAACACCATTCAAAACTTTCATGGTAAAAATTTGTTCCTCTTCTTTTATTTGAACAAATTTAGGCTAGCAGTGGCACATTATTACAAAATATCAGAGAAAAAGAATCCTATTTTAACAGTGTCCTCTGACTACGTTTCTCCCACAATCCAGGATCTTGTGCCAGATGATGTGCTTCCTAATGATTTTCATAATGCTATCAAGTGCTCTGATTATCGCTCTGTAAGCTTGCATATAAAGTATTATTATCCTTGATTATTCTATGATTCAGTTGTTATGTTCTGGTTCATCCTATGCCAATTGTCTTGTTAAATACCCTTTCTCATCAAACAGATCTCGTAAGTACATATTGAATTCGGCATAGAGATAACAGGTTCTAACCATGTAGATAAGTGTGTCGCTATACCGTGTGTTGAAATGATGGTGCTTGTCCAGTGCCAGAACATGAGATGTCAAACCATTCTTCTTTCCTGTTCTTTCTTCTTTTCATTGATATTGGCTTCATAACTGCTTCATCTAAGGATCCCTGATTGAAGGATCTCAGAGTTGGCAGTTTGGGCTGCATCTCACGTTTCTTCTTTCATTTTTCATTTCTTTCTCTTGCAAGTTCTTGGGAATGAATCCTCAATAGTGCTCAGAGATTTAATTCACAGGCATGAGATTCCCTTTGGATATCTTTTTTTTTTTGTTTTGGGAAATTAACCTTTGGTTTCTTATATTTTTTGACACTGCGAGGACCAGTCTTAACTGTTCTTTTTAGTAGTTAGTCCTACTACAGCAATACAGCATTTTGTACTGGCACATCATCAACTTTCAGCTTTGGCGTGCACTCTAAACTGACAGCACCTTAGCTTTCAAAGCCTTCCTTTTATGATTTTGAGGGACCAAATAAGATTTTGCATTTCTTTTAGGCCATAACAGGAATATATGATCTTTACAGTTTGATATAACCTTAAGCGAAACATTCTTAGAGAGATTCCTGATGGTCATGTACATTTTGTAGAACTTACTAACTTAAAACTCAATTTCCTCATAAGGTTCATGTCCGAGTCTCTTTACTCCTGTTGCATATAAATGGCTCAATCATGAAAGGCTTAGGTTGATTTCATTTGTAACATTCTTCTTGGTCTACAAAGGTTTACTATTGATTAATGATATAGGCCCTAAACATTATGTGATGAAATCTCATCTCTTGTTGTGGTCATTATATTGGATACGTTTGGTTGTTAATATTACTACCATAAATCAAATTGACCATCAACATATTACCATAATTTTCAGTGCTGCAGTTCAGGCTAAACATTTCATGTTTGGTTGTTAATCTTCTGTACCTGAAATTTTAAAGGTTCATTGTTTGCTGAAATAGGCTACTACAAAAATCAATTTGGCCGTTGACAGATTGCCACAGTTCCAATGCTGCAATTTAAGTCATCCAGATGCTGGTCCACAGCATGGTGGTACCATTCACATAGGGCCAGAGAGGTATTCACTTAGAGTTATCCATTTCAGATTCATTTTTCTTCTGATCTGCATGGATTGATTTATTTATGTAACCCAAGTACAAATAAACAAGAATATGAGTTAGTCTCCTAGCCTGTCATAAATCCATGAACACAATGTTTCTGAAAATATGTAGATAACATGACACTACGAGGATATACAAATAATTCATTTATCCTGTATGTAGGTTTTTTTTTTTTACTTAAAGACAAATAGTTTACTGGTGAATAGAGAATGCCAGAATTGAGTGGAATGGATTTTAGAAGATTGATATTGTATTGAGGCTTAGTTGATTGATTGTGCATCTTGTTTGGCTCAAATCAGTTGTTTAGTTTGTTGCTCATTGGATGAGCAAAAGTTAAAACCTTACTTCCATGTCAAATAGGCAAGAAATATCTTATTCCAATCTGTTGAATTGACAAGAGAGGGATGCTTTTGTGGTAAACACCCTCCAACTCCAACCCTGAGGTTGTGGCTTTGAGTTACCATGGGAGAAAAATGCGGAACTCCTAGGGAGGGGTAAAAAAAATCAGTCAAATCTGATAGTGATGATCTTTGAGTTTTTTAAACACATAACAAGAAGGTTTACCCACAATCCATCTTTCTGATACTGACATTAAACAAATTTTTATAGGTGTCATCATTCTTGCTTTTCCTGTACTTAATAAAATTGTTATTTTAATTAATGATTTTAATCCAAAGACAACTATATAATTCTGGTGCTTGTAGTATAGAAGAGATGCACAGTGCTGCACAGGATGCTGAAAATGGCTTACCATCTCGACGGCCCATAATTGAGATGACAATTCCCACTGTCTTTGACAAGACAATCTCTCCATCTGGTACTCAAGTTTGCTTCCTAACGTGTTTATGCTATTATCTGTTTGACAATAAACTGCTTTATGAATTTCTATGGTGGTATTAAGTTTTTGAATTTGAAATTGTGAATTTCAACATTTTAAAAGCAAAGTTGTGACTCGTCTAGAGGTTTGGCAACCTCTTAACCCCCTGAATGTTCACGCGAGGCTAAATTCAAAAAGGGTTAACTCCTCCATAGGTGGAGCATTTACCCCCCACACGCTTTATACCTTTGAGATATTTGTCTATGTGCTGTGCAAACTTTATGCTTTGTGTCTTTTGCCCTATATACACCTAGAACATTTTCCTTAAAATTTCTTTGAAGTATTTGATTAAAATTTATGTAATGTTGTCGTTCTAAAAATAATAATTGGGTGCCTTGGAATATTATGTACATACTATTATATTTTTTCCCACTATGATTAGATTAACGTTTCTACGTTCTTCACCTTTTGAATTTGACACAATTATTAACTATCTTCAATATTTTTTTCATACTTAATATATTTAACTAAATCTTTTACAATATTGAACTTGAAAGTTTGTGGAGTTTGCTCCTTCACCTTAGGTTCTTGTAATTCAGTTGCTATGTTTATATGCTTTGCCTCTTTCCTATATTCTGAACAAGTTGATTTCCATTTTCTTGTCCATACTTTTTCTTTCATCTGGAGTCAAATTATTATTTATGTCATCTCAGATTAATCCTAGATAAGAAATCTTAAACCAATTCAACATGAAATAAGTGAAATTAAGACTGAAATCTTTATACAAAATCTGAAGTTATGTAAAAAAAAAATAATTAAAAATATTTTTATGTGATGATGACTTTAGCTAAGTTGACAAAGATAGTCTTATGTTTAGAACAACGTGCACAAGCTTTTGGAGGGAAATGAGTTAACACTGTTTGAGGGGTTAGAATACTGGATTTCTTAAAGTCACGTAGGGGTTTTAGGCTATTTCCTCAGCATGGGGGAGGGAATTCTAAATGTGCAAACATGACGAAGTAAAATAAACACATAGTATTATGTTATTCTCACTCAACAGAATAAGACAGATGTTGTTTCTTGTGGTTTTCAATCAATACTAGAACTTACACATATTCATTATTGTTTTACCTAGGAAAGCATGTGATTGGTTTATTCATCCAGTACACACCTTATAAACCCTCTGATGGCAGCTGGGAAAATCCAGTATATAGAGTTAAGTATCTCTGAGTTACATTCTTTCACCCACTTTTTTCAAGTCATCTATTTCTTTTCCTAGCAGGAGTAGGAGTTCTTCACTTATAACTTCGATACCTTTCAGATTTATTCACAAACTTCTTGATCCAACCTGATTGCATCTTTATGCTTCACATATTTCATGTTTGTGATTAATAAAGATTTATTGCTATAGGAATCATTCGCCCAGAGATGCTTTAGCATGATAGATGAATATGCTCCTGGATTTAGCTCATCAATTATTGGGTATGATATGTTGACTCCTCCAGACCTCGAAAGAGAAATTGGTTTGACAGGTGCGCCACTGCTATCCTCTTGATCAGTTGTACCTTTTCTACTCCTCCCTGGAGAAAGAACCATTGCTATATGGAATGTCCTTCATTATTTTTTCTCTTTTGGTTGATAAATTAAAGGATAGGGTTCCGAACACTTTATTGTTGTCCTTAAGTTGCCACAACATTGGCGAACTTTATTGTAGTTCAACGACTGTACCAAATAGTTTATGCACCACACAGGATTTCAATCATGTTCATAGCTTAATCTTCCTGTAAACTAACGTTTTGTGATCAACTTACCTGACTTGTTTCTTGTTGAAGTATCAGTGTTTCATCCACAGTAGGTTATAAGTATCAGCATACTACAATCTTGGAAGATAATACAAAACCTGATGTTTGGTTTATCTGAGTCCAGTCTAAGAAATTTGTGGATTCGCTTAGTTATGAGAACGAACGACTATAAGCTGGAGCATGCTTTATAGTCCCTGCAAACTGATTTAGCAAATGCTGTTGTGTTGTATTATATCTTGACAGGAGGCAATATATTCCACGGATCCATGGGATTAGATTCTCTGTTTTTAATGCGGCCAGTGAAAGGATGGTAATGGTTCTGAAGACATTAGTCCTTGAAGGACTCAAGTTCATAAAATGATGATTTTTGCTATTATCTTAACGTTGAAATGCAGGTCAAATTATCGGACTCCAATTGAAGGCCTATACTTGTGTGGCAGCGGGGCACATCCTGGTGGTGGAGTAATGGGCGCCCCAGGACGCAATGCTGCTCATGTTGTCATTGAAGACTTCAAGAAATCATGAAGCTGCTGGGAGAGAGCAAGAACAACTTTCTTGTGATTCTTTTGACGAGTTCAATCAGTTAAAATAAGGACATCTAGTCTAAAACACGCTCGTGTTATAGCCAAATAGAAGTTCACCTCGTTTTATTATTATTGCGAATAAATTGCTTAAGAGTCTATTTATAGTCTATTAAATATTGAAGTCGGTTTGACTGATCACTAGCGCAAATCTCTTCGATTGAAGAATCTTCAGAATGAGTGGATCCCTCCTCACCCTCTGTTTGGATCATTGCTATCCATTATATTGTATTGTATCGTTATCATATCTACGATGTTTGTTTTGATTGTTACTTAAAATATATTATATTGTATTGTTAAATTTCGTTGTTACGTAACAATGAAAACACCCATTTCATGGAACAACCCATTTGGTGTGTTCCCATTGTTACTTAATTTATTTTTCTAATTATATCCTTACATAATATTTCATAATACTTTTTTACCCTTTATCCTATATTATTTAATTTCAGTCAAACCTCCAACCCTAGAATAATTAAGGATATTTTAGTAAATTTATAAATTACAATACAAGTATGATACAGTCAAACTAAACAATAAAAATGTTTTTAAACAACAACAAACTATGCAGGCTAGCCAAATATTATATCTATCATACAGATAATGGAGTACAATACAATACAGTACATTATGAAACAATGGGTTATAATGATCCAAATAAAGTATCAATGTAAAGAATAATGTTATGCTGGGAACGGGAAAATAATAATAATAGAAATTAATTCAAAGGCAAACTTTCTGCGGCTGCTTTCTTTTGATAAGTTTAATTTTCGCACCTTTAAGAACATTGGTAACTTGACAACTTAGCAAAATGAAAGATATGGATTCAAAAACATTAAAAAAAAAACTATATGATTTATTCTCATCTAGTAGCACGTACCCAGTGGATTAGTCAAAATGTGCATCAACTGATTCAAACACCATTATTATCCAAAAAAAAAGAAAAAGAGAGGAGGGTAACACTGTCAACTTAAACCATTAGTTCTACAATTCCACTATATGAGGTGTGCAAAAGCGGTTTCGGGAGCAAAAATAGTCGTTCCCTTAGTTCAGTAAAATAATTGCTCACATTAGCTAATCAAGTTTCAACATACAAGGCAGGTATTTTATAAGAGAATAAAACTTGGAACACACTTTCAGCTTGGCTTTTGCAACTAACAGTGAAGGATCCTATAAAGAAAATCCGATTAATCAGAGAAGGGTGTATCCAGCTATGATTACAAATCGAGAAGTCAGTTAACATGCCACACTGAAAAAGTATATATGTCATATTTATAGTACATTTTCAACACTAAGATATGGTAATGTACAGAGGAACCATGTGTTATCTAGCCCACCAAGACGGAATAGATTTGTTGATCAATGTGCCAGCACTTGTGATTGACTCTAATCTGCAATTAAATAGGAATTATTCTCTAAAACAATTTACAAGTTTTGCACATAAAGCTGGAAATGCAAAAAAAAAATCATGACAAATGCAAGTGAGTGAGAGAGAGAGACAAACTTTGAAATCTCTTCAACTGCTCTCACGACTTCAACAGAATCTGTTTCTAGCACTTGACCACCTAAAACTATTTCATCTAGAATGATATGCATCTGCAGAAGACAGTCATCCATTAGACACAACAAATATGCAGATTGATACCCCAAAAGGCAAGAGAAATAGCACTTGTAATGTATTGCATAGGATGAATTTTGCTATAAAATTGTGAATGTGCCCAAGCTTTTACTACTAGAGCTTTAGAAGCATCAATTACCTATGTTACAGAAGTGACCATTTGTTAATTAGAAGTTATAACAGTTAAAAGTCCCAATGGTGGCGAATATTGGGAACAGTGGAATTGTCTGGAAAATAGGAGTCCATCTCAAAATCTTATGCATTTGTAATGATCAGAGTTCGTCATTGAGGGAGCATGAAAGTTCTGCAACTAATTAGCAAGGGAAGTTGATTTCTGAGACTTATTAATGATATATTCCACCAATGTATCCGAATTGGTTTCTACATACGGATATTTATGTTTCAAAGATAAGTATATAAAATACAACAAATAGGTTACTACTTACTACAATACTCTTACCTTGCTATAATTGAATACTACATCAAGCTCGCATACACTTCTGAAGCATTTGTCCAGTGTTTCTACAAAAACTGCTATAAAGAGAACAACATCATCACTTGAGCATAGTTAAGGAGCCTAACTTAAATATGAACTTAAAAAATGTGTTTTCCCACAATAAAACTATGTAAATAGTGGAAACAAGTACCTTGTATTAAGTCGAGCATGGCCAACTCATTCTCAGAGTTATCAAATAGAAACACGAAATATAAGGTAGCATAGTGCTTATACACGAGCCTTGTATCCTGGAAAAGATATAGTAATGGCTATTATAATAATTTACTCTATATACTTGAGACTTGAGAGTATAAACTACTCTTCTTAATTTGTACATCACAAAAAAGGAGTACACAGCCATTAAAAGCAGTGTAGCATGTAAACTGTTGCCTAAGTGACAGTCTCCATGGGACTGCACGTCCATCATTTATCCGGTTTTAATCAATATTAATTAGCTAAAATCTTACAATTCAGTTGGAGTAAGTTCTCTACATGTATGTATCTACTCACTTTATGGAAGAGAATAACTAACATAAAACAAAGAAACCAAAGGTGAAGGTAGAGAAATCAAAATTTCAAATGTTTTATGTCTGAATTTCTGCGAATTTGCACAGCATCAAAGCATTCTATTTAGATAAAGTGTCCTTGTTTTATATATAGTGAAAATCCTTAAGTTTTAAGATCAAGAGTAATGTACAATCTATATACATAATTTTCTCACATAGCAAAGCCAGCACAAGCATTAGATACAGGTGCAGAAGGATACTTTCATAATCCATATCGTAAATGTTGGAAGAAATACTAATTAAAAATTGCCAGACAATCAAGTAATTACCGGACCGAATATTGCCCCTAAGCTCCGAATAAAATTGCTCACATTGTCAGGCCTGTTGCTTAAGACTGAAAAATGAAATCCAAAACGAAGAAACAAAAAACTCATCCAACTGAACGAAATCTCAGTTTAATCAATTTGTGTGTTTACCTGCGTAGACATGGCGGATGAGCTCTTGTTGCTTCTCCACTGGCTAATTCCAATCCCAACGACAAAATTCAGCAAAAAATAAACAAGATTGAATCAAAGATAGATCTTAGAAATAGAAAAAAAATGATAATTATGAGCGACAAACCTGGAATTCGTAAAATTTCGAAAGGCGAGACTTGCCGAAGGTGTTAATCACCATTACCGCCTTTATCATTCTTCCTGTAAATCTCACAACAGAACTGGCAAAGCTACTCTTTTGTCTCGCTCTCTCTGTTCAATAATTGCAAAATTGAATAAAAGTAAATCACAATGTGGTCCTTTATTTATTGATAAATTTTACATTAGTACTTATAATATCTAATTAGACCCATTTCACCTTGAATTGATAGAATTGTCTACACATTTTTTTCTTTTCTTTTTCTTGCATCAGCAAATGTGACTCAAATCCATAACCATTTAAGCAAATCTGACTTGTATGTGTACGCATTTTTTCCCTAAATACGGGAATTTTATTTCAAGTAATTAATGCACTTTTCAACTAAAATAAGAGTTTGAATGTAGTAAAATAGGGTTATGTATTTTGTATGTCAAGCCATTGAAAAATCATACTCCCTCCGTTTCACAAATAATGACTTGGTTTGATTTGGCACAAATTGTTAGAAAATAAAAAATACTTTTGAATCTTATGGTCCTAAATTAAAATTATGTCAAATGTACTAAATTGCCCTTCAATCTTGTGGCTTTAAACATGCCACATGAAAAACTGAAATTAAAATGTTACCAAAAAAGGAAAGAGGTCAGTCTTTTTTAAACAGACTAAAAAGGAAAGGAGATAATTTTTTTGAAATGGAGGGAGTAATATTAATGAAAATGAAGAGACAAGTGGACCAACGTAGAATGAAAATTTTCTAATAGTTAAAGATCAAATTAAAAAATCGAGATTTCTAACTATAACAACAAAACAATAATATATCTAGTGAAATCTCATAAATAAGGTTCGAGAAGGTAATGTGTACATGAATCTTATCTTTATCTTATAAGAGTAGGGATATTATTTCAAATAAAAGATCAACTGAACAAATAGAAAAAAAACATATTAAAGAATATCAATAATAACAACAAATAATATGATAATTAATAGTACAATCAATAAGTGCAACCAAACAACATCCAACGATCTGGTAAGTTCCTTTTTTTCTAATTCTTGACCTTCATACGTCAAAAAAGGGGGAAAATGCACTGTATGGTCTTTGTGAGGCCACTTATTAATTTTTTGGGGAACTTTCGTATATAGCCACTAAAAAATAGCTTAATTACGCTTTATAGCTATGATTTGCTAATTATGATTCGTAGCTACATGTTATAAGGAAGAGAGTGACGAGCGAGATTGGGAGAGGGAGGAGAGAGGGCAGAGAGTGGAGATAGATGAATTGTATATGTATATTTGTCGAATTGTATATGTATATCTATCAAATAATTGTATATATGTAACTAATATACATATGTATTTGTATATCTGCAAGAGAGATTAGGAGAGGGAGGAGAGAGGCTAGAGAGGGGCAGAGAGTGGAAAGAGGTGTACTGTATATGTATATCTGTTAGATAATTGTATATATATAACCAATATACATATGTATTTGTATATCTGGCAAGAGAGATTAGGAGAGGGAGGAGAGAGGCGAGCGAGATTGGAAGAGAAAGGAGAGAGGTGAGCGAGAAAGGTCAGAGAGTGGATTGTATATAAATGTGTATAATTTGTATTTGTATATGTATAAAAGAGGACAAGTGACGTAACTAAAACTAAAATTAAGCTGCGAGCCGTAATTAATTCAAACTATAGCCTATATTAGCTAATTAACTAGTATATATTTACTTTTTCGCGTAATTTTCCCTAAATTTTATTCGTGCTAGCCCAATGAATTAAATTTTGAGTATTAAAATGGTTGAATGAATTTTTTCTTTGGCAAGCAAATTTAATAAAATGGGAATAAAATTTAAATGTCGGTCTTAAAACGGCCATTTGTGCAAACCTCGTAACCCTAACTCTTTAAAATAGGGAGTACTTGGACTTCCCTTCGCATATATAGGTTAGAACTTACAAATCTGTCATTTATGGGCCCAATTTTTAAAGCGCTTTTTGTCCAAGAAAACTTGTCCCTTGTTGTTCTTTTCGGGGTTTTAGCAGGGTTTTAGACGAAGTGCCTGAATCCGCCTGTTCTTATTCTCGCTTGATTCTCTTTCAATTCAGTTCTTGTCAAGAAATAATAATTCTTACAGAAATTGTAGAGCAATGGCGTCGGATACATTAACTTACACGGACTCGATGAACTTTAAGGTGAGGGAACTGTTGAAGGAGGTTCAGTTCGAATGCTCGCCGGAAACCACTGCAACTGTGGACAATGTTGTTTCTGGCATAAAAGAAGCAATTGATAATATCCCTGAGGACCAGGTCAATCTCTTTCTAAAACCTTTATGTCATACTTGGAACGAAAACATAATTTATGTATTCAAGAAAGTAGTAATGTTATAGCGGCAGTCAGTGGGTATACTTTAAATCACACGAAATAGTAGTGGTGAATTATAACTTCTTTTCTTGGATAAAGTAAGTGGTATTAATAACATCATCACGAAGATGCAAGAAAAAAACTCACCACCACAGGCTAATCCAAGATTTTGAAGTTCTAATTCATTTTGTGGGTGAATTAGAACTTTTTTTTTTTTGATAAAGTAAGTTGTATTAAGATACAAGAATTACAAGAGGGACAAGAGAGAAAACTTAACCACCAGAGGCTAATCCAAGATTTAAAGTTCTAATTCAATTTGTGGGTGAATTAAAACTTTAAATCTTGGATTAGCCTCTGGCGGTGAGTTTTTTTCCTTATTCAGGGAATTCTAAATTATGCTGAGTTACTAGTTGACTCCACTGCTCCACTCCTCTCTTTTAATTCTTGTAATCATTTTGTTGGCAGGTTAAAGCCGACTTGGCGCCAGGGTTTGTTAGAGATATCAATGCGGATAAGGTGGAGTTCACATTTAAGAAGCCAAAATCTTTGGAAATTTGCGGGAGTTATTCTATACATTGCGTTACCAAACACGATCTAAATGTTGATCTTTTTCTTCACTTGCCAAAGGTGTGCTGTCTATTTTCCTCTAGAAAGCTATACTCTCGGAGTGTCTTAAAGCCCTACTTGATGTGTATTGTATTAAATTATATTGTAATTTATTTACTTTTCACTTTGATGCTAAGTTCAAATGTTTTAATTGGTTGCATAATAATATAAGAAGCTTGGTATGTAATTAAGAAAATTCACATTGTTTGAAATGTCAAAACTTTAAACTTTTAGCTCTTTCTTAGTCTATGCAATGGTGAAGGATTTATAAGAAATGGAAATGTGAGAAAGTTAAAATGTGATAATGTTTTAATTGCAAAACAATCAAATCCCTTGAAGTCAGAAATTGCTCTACTTAGTCTGACTCCATTCAAGAGTTGGTTTAACAGCAATGCAGGGAACATGATGAATAAAGCAAGCTATCTGTTTTCCATCTTCTCCTTATAACTTCTTTTTTACACAATACATGCCTTCTAAATTCCAAACTACGAATGTGGAGAATTGGAAGAAGTTTTACTTGATGAATCCTAGTTGAGGGCTTATCTTACTGGAAAAAAGTGGCCTGGGAAACACTCATGTAATGGTGGTTTTCTAGTTGTGATAGATTATAAGTTTTTGTTCATGGGATCTGTCATAGGTGAAAGCTCATTTTGTCGGTACGCTGAATGAATAGTGTGAAGATCGTACCTTATGCTTCATGTGAACATAGTTGGAACCAATTGATTTGGGCAAAATGATCATACAGGTCTTATAGTAAATAACCACATTCATGATATGTTACTCTTCTTAGTTTCTTGTTGTGACATATCTTGTTCTTTTTCTAATCTGCTCCTTTTGGCAGGAGTGCTTTTATGAAAAAGATTACCTAAATTATCGATACCATGCCAAAAGATTCCTTTATCTCTGCAAAATCAAGGAGCAGCTGACAAAATCTCCATTAATCAAAGCTGTGAGGTGGTCTAGTTTCCAAAATGAGGCTCGGAAACCTATTCTACTTGTCTATCCAGGTCGAGTCAGATTATCTGCCATACCTTCTCTTGCTTCTTTGTGGGCAAAGTTTTCTGGCGTTTACTGCAAGTTTCAGTTGTTTATCTGACTTGATGTTCTTTTGTTATTGAAGCTGTTAAGCTTATTGGAAATGCTGAATTTGTTGTGAGGATAATTCCTTCTGCAACATCTTTGTTCAGTGCAACAAAACTTCGCCTTGAGCGAAATAATATCCATACCCTCAAACAAGGTTTATATATTTAGATATTTTGTCAAGCTCCTTTTCTCATATTGAATTGCTTCTTAACATTGATTGCACTTATTTCCCCTCCTAGGAGATGCTTTACAAGCAACACCAAGGTACAATAGTAGTATATTGGAGGATTTGTTTCTTGAGGATAATGCAGAGTTTGTCAAAAGAACTTTCTCTGGATGGAAAGAATTGGGGGAAGCCTTGATACTGCTAAAGGTATGCATTTTTTTTAAGGAACTAATATGGTCCAATAGCTTGCTTTTCTTAGTCAGAATATTACATCAGTTGCATATCTGTAGGTGTGGGCTCGGCAAAGGAGTTCAATCTATGCCCATGATTGCTTGAATGGGTTTCTAATCTCTATAATATTGGCCTTCCTTGCAACAAAGCCTGGTAGGCATCATATCAACAGTTCCATGAATACAATGCAGATATTTCGTATCACAGTGGACTTCATCGGTATGTATTCTGTCCTCTATCCTGGTTTTCTTGTACTATGTTTACCTGCACAAGAAGAAGATAGACCATGTTCTGGATTCAGACATAGATATGTTAGGCTTCTGTTGGAAAATGTAAGATATTACATAGGATTAATAATTGGAGTTGGTCGAAAAGTTAAAGAAATTCATGAAAGCCTCGAGTATGCTAAGAATTCCCTACTCTCTCGCTTGCTTGTTGCTAGCCGAGCACTCCTTGAGCATCCCTCGTTTTCCTCCTCAGCTTAATGGGAAGAACTTTATCATGACCTTATGGTTTTGCATTGAACAAGATGAGAATAAAATTCCTAGGTGCAGTGTGTTAGTTCATCCTATGACTTATGGGCATCAAACCCTGGTGTGTGTAGTTCGTAAGAGAAGTTATGCCTGGATTTATATGGATTGTATTACGGATTAACAATCCCTTGATTTTGTACACTTGAGGATTAGCCTCTCTTTTTCTTTTCTTTTTTGAAACTGCGGATTAGCCACTTTTCCCTTATTTGTTTCTCATTCACCCACGAAATTCATGTAGGTATAGAAAATTGGGTGTTGTTTGTAAAAACCCATATCTTTTTGTGAGTTCCTTTACCTTTTGGTATACTTCTTGTATACGGGTAATTTTTTGCCCATTTGTTGAAAAAATCTCATTACTTGATAAAAATAAAAGTTCATAAACTTTCTTTGACGAATGTTTGACATTGCATACAAAATGGATTGTAATGATGGAATTAATAATTCCGATATTGCTTATACCTGGAAGCAAAAATCAACCAAACACAGGATACAGTAATCCCGAAATTTGCTGGGATTGTAATTTGTAATCCTGGAAACAAAGCACCTCTTAAGTCATGTTGATAAGCATGTTTTTCTTACCTAAAATAGGTAAAAAGGTCCGCTTACTACGATAGATGCTTAAAATATTTTGATCCTTAGAATTTGTCTTGCAAGGGAAAAAGGAGTTATCAGGTGGATAACTCTTGCATTTGACTTGAAAACCAATTGCCCAACACTTAGTCTCCCAAACATTTGTTAATAACCTTAACATGAATATTAATTGAAGTTATGGGCTGATTTGAACTCAACTTGTGAGATTTTAACAAAGTAGTGCTGCTAAATAATGTGAAGAGTTTCTCTAGAACTGATGACATTATTTAACATGTACACTTTCAAGCATTTGGTGCTGTGGTGATTTTGTTTTTCTCCATGTTTTATCTTTTCATTTAGTGGAGTTGGCTAATCATGGTAAGAGAAATATCTTAATTAATGCGCTCTTCATACTTATCTTTTATTTGGTTGAGTTAGAGAACAACTGTAGTACTAATTATTTCTCTGTGTTTGCAGCCACCTCAAAGACGTGGGATAAAGGGCTTTTTATTCAGCCCCAGCATGAAAAAAATGCTTCAAACAAGGTTTATTACTTTTCTTTGTTTGGTGATTACACGTTATAGTTGTCAGGGAGTGTGCACGAGGCTTTAAGAAGACATACTTGCCAAAAAGAAGTGTGTGATAGATTATAAAGATGTATCTATGTTTCATGATTAACTTAATTTGAAAGAGCTTCAAGGATTTAATTAAGAAGTATAAATCCAAGACATTTTTGATAAAAAAGAAACTAACAATCAACAAGATGCAGAAAAGCTATTAAATCACTTTGTACAGAGAATGGAGCTTCACCTTTCCAGGCAATGTATATGGAAGAATGTCAGACATGTTCCCCCACCTTACATTGCATTAATTCATGTTCTTGTTTGATTGTCTCAGCTAGATTAGTATATCTGTCTTCGGTTATTATTCTTAATTTTTTTTTTCTGGGCTGATAACCAATTGTTACTAAACCCCTTCTTATTAGTTGTCTAAATAGGCGACATGATCAAAATAACAAAAGCTTTTAATTAGGCCGTTCCTCCATTTTTATGCATTTTAGGCGTCGACATCTAAAAGCCTTGTTACAAATGCCATTGTTTGGTCTTTGAGAACTTGCATCCCACTATGTAATTGTAGTGGCACCTCTTCATAAGATGCATGAGTTCCATTTTGGTGAATTACTTCAACTTCTTATTTTCTCTTTCTTGTCTTCAAGGAATTGAGACAGATCTATTAATTTAAATTGCTGTTGTACGGTGTACCCATACTCATTTTAAGTTTCAAATTGTAGGATATGCAGTTGTTTCCTGTGGTCATTTGCAATTCATTTGAGGACTTCAATTTGGCATTCCGTCTGTCACACAATGGTTTCCAAGAGGTGATTTTTGAGAATTTTAAAGTGCACATTCAGTTGATTTAATCTGAATAATAAGTGCATTGCCATTTTGATCATAATGATCTAACTGCTAATGAGAATGGAGAAATAATAACACTGTCCTTCCTCCATAGTTTGTTTCTCAGATGGTCCAAAAAAGTGAGAAGGAGAAAGGATTTTTATTTCAAGTCTGATTCATGTTCCACTAATAAAATGTTTTGATTGCTTTTATAACTTACAGCTGCGCCATGAGGCTGCTTTGGCAGTTAATTGCATCAACAAAAGTGGAGATGGTGGCTTTGATGAGCTTTTTATCACAAAGATTGACTTTCCCGCTAGATATGACTACTGTGTGAGGTGCATCAAATGAACTGTTTGTATTTGCTTTACTATTAGTGTCTTTGAAGTGAATTTCCTTTTGCTATTATCAGAGTTCTGAATTCGTGGTGGCTATTATCAATGATGCTTAGTGGAGCTAGTCACCCTATAAAATAATATTTTTAAATATCTATTGAAAGATCTGCAATACACTATGTTCCGCTGGTCGTTAGAGCCTTTATAAGGGGGATGCAACATAAGAGGCTTTGTTTGTTTTTGTGTGTGGGGTGAGGTGGGGGCGCTAACAAGAATGGGTCAAGTACTAAGTGATTAGCCTAAGATTTCGATCACAACTATTCATGGAAGTATAAATGTCTTATATTAGCCTTTTTGGTTTTGTTGTTCATCACCAAGATCACTTATATTGTGTTTTGATCCTCTAGGTTGAACTTGAGGGGAAACCGTGAAGTTTCTAGCTTAGGATACTGCTTAGATGATGAATTTTGGAGATCTCAGGAGCAGAAGGTACTCTCCCTCATGGACCAAGGGTTGAGAGACAGATCTAAGTCTGTTCGTGTTATTTGGAGAAACACTTCATCTGAATGCAACTTTGAAGAGGTATGTATATATTCCTGGTCGTTCTTCAACCAAGATATCATGGTACATAACTGATCTTATTATGGCAACAAACTATTCTAGGGACTGTCAGAGCTAGACAATGAGCCTTTGCTCATTGGGATTTCTGTCAGCTCTGCAGAGGCAGCCTTCAAAATGACTGTAATAGGTCCTAGCCCTGAGGAAAGAGATAAGGTACAAGTCTATCTCATTGATTATCCAGTTAACCTTTGTTCACTTTGCTTTACTCATACATACTGCATGATATCCCACCAGGCTTTAGAATTTCGGAAGTTTTGGGGAGATAAGGCGTCACTTCGACAGTTTCGTGATAGTAGAATAGCTGAAGTTGCAGGTTCGGTCATAGATAGACTTCTGTTTCTGCTTCTGCCGGATTCGGAGATTGTTGAAATTGATATTTTTTTATTTCTATTCTGTATGGTCCTCAATTACCAGTATGGGAACATGAGGAGTGGCAAAGGCATCTCATCATAAAAGATATTGCCGAGCATGTTTTGTCTAGGCATCTTTCCATACCCAAAGAACAAGTCGTTCCTATTGTGGATCAACTTGATTTTTGTCTTCTCCACAGGGATGTAGGTATGGTCATAATTGCTGGATACTTTCAGTCTGCCTTCTCAAGCTTGAAGAATATCCCTTGTGAATAATGAATTTTATTTTCAGATCCTATATCTTTCTCAAAAAGTTTGCTGGTGGCACTTGAAGAGCTGTCAAAGCGTTTGCTTCAGCTGAATGACATTCCACTGAAGGTGTCGACTGTGCAAGCTCTAGACTCAGGTTTCCTTTCTCTACTCTTAAGAGTCTTTTTCATACATATATAATTGATACTTCTATTACTGCAAAAGTGGTTCGTGCTTACAGTTAGTCACAGCTGCTAGGTTGACATCTGTCTTTCCGCCCATGCCTCATCCTCTGGCACATGAGAAGAGTGTTGACATAAAACTAAGGAAGCCTGTTTCAACCTGTATAAATCCAGTTGAAGTTATGATTCAGGCATGAAAGCTATCCTTGAATAGTTTTGTTGTATAATCTGCAGTGAATCCCCAAGAATCTTAAGGATTTACCTCCCCCTTTTTTAATAGCTTGAAGGATCTGGAAGTTGGCCAATGGATGAAATTGCAATAGAGAAGACAAAAACTGCATTTCTTCTTAGAATTGCTGAGAGGTTAGTCTTTCTTGAGTTTATTTTTCAAGGAACAATACTTTGTGTAAGCCAACATTAAACTCGTTTGAGTGCACCATTCTGGCAGTCTGCAGAACAATTGGGGGATGATGTTTACAGCTACAGAAGATGATGTAGATGTTCTAATGTCTGGCTATGCATTCCGCCTTAAAATTTCTCATGAAAGGGCTCTTGGTTTGATGACTGGGCAAAGTAAGACAGTTTGTGCCTGTATTCTCTACTTAAATAGAAAATTTCCCTATCCTTATGGAACTTTTTACCTTATATGGAAAAGACAGCCTGTAGTGACCTACTGTTCTTGCTGTAAGAACATATTTCTGTGTATTGATTAAGGATGATTTTTCCACAGGTAATAACAGTCGACATCAATGGAGCCTCTCTGCTGACAGAAAACTTCTTCTGCAACACCAACATGCGAGCAAGATCAATGCTTTAAGGGGTTGTTATCCTATATATGGGCCAATAGTTCGGTAAGGACATGAGTTCATACTCCATGCCCTCTTTCATCCTCCTTATAGCTCATTTACGTCTTTGCTTTGCAGGCTAGCTAAAAGATGGGTCTCTGCACACCTATTTTCCACGGTGCTGTCAGAGGAGGCAGTTGAACTATTGGTCTCAAATCTTTTCTTGAGACCTTTGCCATTTGAACCTCCTTTTTCCCGAATAACAGGATTTTTGAGGTTTAATATTTGTCACTCAGAATTCATTTTACTTAATTATATTACCGTTTACTTTCTCTTCCCCACTTCTTCACACTCAAATGCTTTTAACTATTTGATTATAAGTTAACTATCAAGAAAGAAGGAATTACAATTTGGTTGTTTGGAACATACATGTGCTCTTCCGAGAACCTTCATAATTTCCTGCAAAATTGTGGGCGACTGTCATGCGTGCATCAACTAGTGTTCACTTTCTGTAGTTGTTTCAAAATTATATTTGCTCTTTCTCATTTATGATGGGCTTCTTTTTTATTTTCCTATGTGTATGTTTGTATGTGTCACTTGCAACTTATATTTCTTTCACAACACGGTAGAATGTTGTGACCTTGAATGAAACAGATAACTTTTTGTGCATTTGATGCTATCTGGTCGAGGGTAAGAATGTGGTGGGTCTTCTGTGGAATCTATCTAGTGGTGCTTCAGGTAATGTATTTATGTGCATGATTTATACGGAAGGAGGTGGAGGGCAAAAAAGTGTGCATATGTGTAGAGCCATGGTTGGCTGTGGTGCTGATTGTTAGCAGATTTACTTTTATGAAATAGCAATGGCTCTTGGCAGTTAAACAGTAGTAGGCTCTAATTGCCACTAATATAGTAACTTTAATTGATCTTTAATTATGATTTTGCATGGTCCTAGCATTTATTATGTCCTAATCATGATCAGTTGATGTATTTGGTCAAATTCCTGGTGGCATTGCAAGTTGTTTGGGCCCCATGGCATATTCGGTCGGCCAGGCATGTTGCTTATTCTGCTGTCATCTGGCTTATTATTGATGATTGTACTGTTTTTATCCCCATAATCATGGCCAATTGCTATTCATTTCTGTTTTATGTTGCCTATTGCCTCCTGTTCTTCACTATCGCTTCTTTTTTTTACCACGGTCACTGTCAAATCTTCAAATTTAACAGCTATGCCAATTCAAGTTTTACAGTAATGGTAGGAATACTATGAACCACTAACCCCCAAAGTTTTTTCATTCCCAACACTTCACTGCTTGCAATTTTTTTCATTTACAATCCCAAGTTTGATTGAAGAACACTGAGAGAATATTTATCATATTATTTATTGGGGTTGAGTGTGGTGCAGAAGCTACTTCTAAGTTCTAACTGCTTATGAATATTGGACTCTACAATATGAGAAGCTTCAAGCCCACTTCCGCTGTCCGTGAAACTTTTAACTTAATGCAGACCGAGAAAGAATTGTTGAAGGTTCAGATCAGTTTTGTATTAAAAATCCCAATATGATATTGGGGTTTGAAGCTAATTATAAAAAGTAAAGGACTCAACTTAAATAATAAATTTTCTTGTACCTTTATAAATTTATCAGTTCTACATGACAATTTGTGCATCTATATCAAAGAGCAGCAGATTCCTCAAAAGAACAGAAAAGCTAGGGTGGAAGTGCAGTACTTTTCCTTGGTAGTTAGACCCGTGTAGGCTAGAAGATCTACATAAGACAAAAGTTACTGACATAACAGTAATCACGTCAAAACATACTCTTGTGAGCAGTCAATTGATATAGTGTCCTGCAAACCAACGTTTGAGCTCTGGTAGCTGTGTTCTTTTATCATGCTTGTTTTTCCCCCCTTTTAAATTTCCCCGTCCTTTTATGCTCTTTGTTGTTTTTGAGGTAAGAAATGGATGAAATCTGAAATGGTGCTTTCAGTTCCAAATTTAGTTATAAACTCTGTTAGTTGGTCACTTTTTCTTATTTCTGTATCTTAAACAGGTTCTTACGATTATTATCGGAATATGATTGGGCCTTTTCTCCCTTAATCGTTGATTTTGATGGCGACTTTTCAACTGAGGAGAAAAATAAAATTAATGTAAGTACCAAGCCAAATAATCCATCTTTGGAGGGCGTTCCATGCTCTTTTCTTGTTTTTCCATGTAATTTTTTTATAATTCAGAATACTATTTGCGTATGAATTTGACAGGAGAATTTCATGAGAAGTAGAGAAGAGCATGAAAAGGACACACAGAAATTAAGTCCTGCAATGTTTTTAGCTACTAAATATGACATCGCATCTGAAGCGTGGACAAGATCCTCACCAACTAGAGCAGTAAGTGTTCCTCAGTGATTGAACACTTGCATTAAATCTTTGCCTGTATTTTATGGAATCTTGTTCACTGAAGCATAGTGTTTTGCTTTTACAGCACTAAGTGAAGAAGCATAGTGTTTTGCTTCCTAATGTTAATATATTGCACCCAAATAGTTAGCACATGTTTAGAAAACACTGTAGATTAGATGTCAACTTAAGACCATTGATCCTAGAATGTATGACCAAGGTTTCAACTGTAGAAAAGTGGCCTCTGGAGAGGCTCATGGTAATCTTAGTTTCCATCTGCAGCCTACTTTTTGTCGCTGCCTTACTACCATATACATACAACAAAAGTAATTCTTAATTACTATATGCAAACCACATGCTTTGTCAAATATTGTTTGTGGTAGAATCATTTAGGAGAAAGGAGAAGTATTTCATATGATTGTAACCATGATCTGTCCTGTACTATATTTGGACCAATGAGGTTACAACTTCACTCTTAAACTAAACGTTTGCATATGAAGCTTATCAAACATATATACAACACAAAATTACACCAGATCTACGTTTCCACTTCTTGTGCATCTTTTTCTGTTTTATACTCCTAGACTAGATAATGAAAAGTAGCTAGAAGTAAATCTTTTAAAAAAATATATTTTTTATGGTAAACCTGTTGTCAAACCCACCAAAGTGCTCAATATGGTTGATCCTATTCCTGCTTATCTCCCTTGGTGGCTCGATCCCTCAACCTTAAGGTTGGAGGTGGAGGGTCCTTACCATTAGGTTATCCCTATCATCTCAAAATTTTCATAAAGTCAATCATGGACGTTTAGCTTGGGACATGACTACTTTAAAGGATAAATATTCTTTTCGTTATGGATAGTGAGATATCACAAGATCAAGCAATCAAACAATAAGATAAAGCATTTAAACCTTCTATGGAACCAGGGCTGCATGTAGGCGTGGCACCCTTACTAGTTTTTAGGAAATATTGTCGTTCATGGTTTGAGAACAAACTCCTCTCATGATCGTTGTCTGTGTTGATAAGTTTTCACGATTGTGATGGCTTTTTTTCTGGCATTAATGTGGGTACTGATGTGTACTAGGAGCTAAGAAGACTGGTGGCTTATTCAACTAGCAGTGCAAATTTGTTGACCAAACTGATTTTGCAAGATGGATATGATTCTTATGGATGGAAAGTATGTAAAAACATCAATTTTCCAGTACCTGTGAATTTGTTTGCTACGACGTGTCATTCATAGTGCTGTTGATGTTTATCCTGCAGTGTCTTCTCCGCACGCCTCTGAGCAACTATGATGCTGTTGTTCTTCTCCACAGAGATAAATTGCCCTACCCCCAGCATCTTCTCTTTCCATCCGAACTTGAACAAGGTTCTTTTTCTCATCTTACTTTGTAATTGCATTTGTTTCCGCATGATATCTACCTCTATTTCCTCCCCCAATTTCACCCATTAAGCATTGAAACTCCTGTACTAATTAGAGTCTGAAACACTTCCAATTTTTTTCTAGAGCGGTGTGTGGTGCGTGGGCATGCATCCAAAATTTTCCATCCTTTCTTTTCTCCTCGAGACTTCAAAGTGAACTCTGGGGAATTGAAAAGTAAGCTGATGGTGAATTTTGATCCAGTAAGGTGCTTTATTGCTGATATCGAGGTAAGTACTTACATTTGGTGACATTTTTTCCACTGATAGTCAGTTATTCAATCCCTTGACCCCTGTTCCTGTGATTCTGAGGATTACCCATTTCTTCCTGCCCATATCTGATGCAGAAAGGATTTCCCGATGTGGTCAAGGTGTGGTACGATGCTGTGGGTGGTGATGCTCTTGGTCTTACATTAGGAAAAGCAAGTTCACAGGTATGCTTTCTAGTTGTATTGAAGTAACAATGACGTTTGGATGTTTAATAACAAGATGGTACTTGTGGTCTGTTCTCCAGAAACGGAAGCATGATGACTCCACGGAGGAGAGCATGGATCTTTTGAATACGCTAAAAACCATAGGCGAGGTTGGGAAAGGCCTTGTGAGAAGTATTCATGTTGTCAAGGCCCGAAAACGTGATAATTGAAATGTTCAAAGAATGTACACTATGCGTATTGTTATCGAGGTTTCTGGCTGGCAGGGAGCTCTTCAATTTTGCAGCACAACTTTTGTATATGTGTAGTTCTCTTGTCGAAGAGCCAACAATCACTTGTATTTGTATTGAGAAATTTATTTTATTATTCGAGAAAAAGAAGAAAAAAAGTAAAAAAGAGAAGTGCATGCGTTATCTTTTATTTCAATTCTAACCAATTGAGCCACCAACAATTGTTTGATGTAATCCACAAAAGCCTATGGATACATCGCAAGAGGGAGATTGTAGAAGTATGGATTTTACGATGATTTTTGTACTTGTACAAGCTTAATTTGAGGATTCGGATAAGTTGACCATAATCTAACCTTGGCCCTATTAAGAACATGTTGTATTGATGACCAAGAGAAGTTTTACAAAGAAGTAAGTTTCAACGCTTCTCAAGACAACAGAGCCGTCAAAGTGGAAAGTGAGTGACACACTTCTTAATTTTGGGTGTTTCAAAGTAAAACGATTTTTCCCATTTACAATTAGAATTAAAACTTTATAAGTGAGATGGATGTTTTTTACTTTGACAATCTCTCGTAGAAAAACAGAACGTAAAGAAAATAGTTATTGCTCTCTCTATTTCAATTTATTGGTTTTAAAAAATATTTTTTTGATAACTTTTCTAGTTTCAATTTCAACACAACTATAATATTTTAATGCATTGCATGTATCTTTAGTATTATAAATTTTTTTTTAAAAATATTTTAAAAAGGGGTAAAGTAAAAACCCGATAAACAAATAAAAAGGAAGGGAGTACTTACTGTGGGAAATAGGTAAAGTTTATGAACAAATTCCAAAAAGAGCGGGACAAAGCATTAACATGCTAATACGCATGTGAATTGTCGAACAGAGGTTATTTTGACATGCTACCCAAATCAATCAGAGAAGAAGAAAGATGGTGCACACTGCCTACGATACCTTCCAATTCCTCAATAATTCTCCCTCCAAAATCGATGCCATTGAATCATACCGCTCAAATTTGCTCATCGCATGTTCCGATGGATCGCTCCGTGTTTACGTTCCAGAATCCTCCGTTTCCGATCAATCTGATTTCCATTCCGAAACCTTAGGGCTTCATCAAGGACCCTATGTGCTTGAAAGAACTCTGAATGGATTCTCCAGAAGACAAATGCTGGCCATGGAAGTCCTTGTCTCACGAGAACTTCTGCTTTCTCTCTCCGAGTCAATCGCGTTACATGGGTTGCCTAATTTGGAGACTTTGTCAGTGATTACTAAGGCTAAAGGTGCAAATGTATATTCGTGGGATGATAAAAGAGGGTTACTTTGCTTCGGCAGGCAAAAGAGAGTCTGTATTTACAAACACGACGGTAATGACTTGACTGTAGTTTAATTGTTGTATTGTTAATTGAAAATTTTACATTATTGTCACGGCAATGCGGTTTCTGATTTGTTTAGATGAGTGGATGTGTACTTGATCAGTCTCTGCCATATGTGAAAGGAAAAAGGAAGTACTTTACTCTATGGGCTGATCAATCATTTAATGATGTTACAAACGTAATTTAGAACTGTGCTTTCCCACTATTAAGTGGACGTAGAGATATTATATATGTTAGAATAATCGTTGAAAAGATTGTTTGATGTAAAAAACATAAGATAATGCCCAAAAAAATTGAATAATTTAATGATTTGAATTTTTGGAAGTTGTATAGAAATGGAATGGTTCATTTCGTGACATCCGAAAATAGCCGAGTGTTACATAAATTGGGACGGGGGAGTATAGTTTTCTGTTCACTACATTTAGTTTAACACAAGTATCATAAATGCCTGTAAAAAAATTTTCCTTTGATTATCAGGTTTCTTGCTCAAAGCAGTTTGGATATTGATGATCGTATTTTATAATGATATAAGAGTTCTGTTACTGTAACCTGATTTTTATTTGAAACTTCTATAGGGGGGAGTGGATTTGTGGAGGTGAAAGAATTTGGAGTTCCTGACACAGTTAAGTCGATGTCATGGTGTGGTGAGAATATTTGCTTGGGGATTAGAAGAGAGTACAAGATATTGAATACCATGAATGGTGTATTGTCTGAGGTGTTTTCTTCAGGGAGGATCGCCGCACCTCTTGTGGTGGCTCTTCCACCCGGAGAACTTCTTTTGGGCAAGGTAATGTTCATTATTTCTTTTAGAAAGGTAACAATATTATATATCATTGGTACAAAGGTTGTGCAGAAATCGTATTTACATTTCAAAAGAAGAAAGGATATCTCCTTGCTATTCTTACATGGATTCTACGATATCTATCACAGATTCAGCATCATCTAGGAATTTTACCTTACACCGAAAGTGAACTAAGAGCAGGTAGTTCATCTTGCCAAAGCTGGTCAACTCCTCTCCTTCCCACACAAAACACATGTTGAACACAACTTCAACCTCTTTTCCATCAAGTTGTCTCGAGTCAAGCATAATTCTTTTACAGCTAGCCAGAAAAATGCCACCTTATAAGGTATCTTCACTTCCTAGATACGCTTCCACGCCATTTGCTGTCTTAAGTGGCTCTATTACCTGGAAAATGCTCCAAACTTCTGAGAGATTCAGCTATTTTATTTACTTCCCAGTCATTCAATGGTCTTCTAAAGCCGATCGCTGTCATTACATTGAGTTGATTGACATTGTAGTTCTTTTCCACACTTGCACACAACACTATGGCCTAGTTGACTGAGGTGGGCCATCTTCCTAAAGTGTTGTTTCTTCTCAAATTCCACATACCAGAGCTCCAATGTATCCATAGAGCAGGGGAAACATACTTTTACTTCAGAATTTAAAAATTCATGTCTGATTCACCTTTGATCCTCATTCCTTGGATGATATATGATTCCATAGAATCTATAGCTTTCTTTCTATGACTTAGTTGATGAAGCCCTTGTGGATCATCTTTCACTTTTCTTGAGTAAATTCCTAATCTTTGAAAACTATCTGTCCAGCTTTTTATGCATACTGAACCAGTACCGGTTGGTTCTGGGTTGCCTTTTTTCAGTAAAATTACTGTTAATTATCAAAAAAAAGAAAAAGAAAAGATCTTTGAAAACTATCTGTATGTTTAATCGCTGATAAGTGTTGTTGGTACAGGATAATATTGGTGTCTTAGTTAACCAAAATGGGAAGTTGATCCAAGAAGGGAGGATTTGTTGGTCTGAGGCTCCTGCAGTTGTTATTATCCAGAAGCCGTATGCAATAGGTCTTTTGGGGCGACATGTTGAGGTAGCTTGAGTATTTAGTTTGCTAATCTGTACTTTTTGTTCATTAAACCGAATCTCCTTAGATCTACATAATTTGGAATGACAATGCTGTTTGATGTTTTGGAAAATTGCAGATACGTTCTCTTCGTGTTCCTTATCCTTTGATTCAAACAGTTGTCCTTCGGAATGTTCGTCATCTTGTTCGAAGCAACAATACTGTGATTGTTGCTCTTGATAATTCTGTTTTTGGATTTTTTCCTGTTCCTCTTGGTGCCCAGGTAATTGTTACTCTAGAAAATTTTCTTTAATATTATGTTGAAGTATATTGCTTACGCATCTAATCCAGTATTAAAACTGTAGCACATTTATGTCTTGTGTATTTGAATGGCTCATTTTGGATGGACTCAAGTTTGTCATGAAACTAATCTGAGAATGCCTTAGACACTCAAACAGAAAGTCTAAGTCCTGCAAAATAAGTCTATGTTGCAAGTTGTAATGATTATAATTATGAGTTTTGCTTATAAGACCTCATGAGCCATAATAATTCATCTTCTTACTTCAGGTATCAAAAACAGATCAGTTTAGTCTAGAGTTTTATGGAGAAAATCGTGAAAATAATTATTGCACTGGAGAATATTCTTCATTGTATATAAAAGAGCAAAATGTAGCACATTGTCCAAATTCTTATGCTCCCTCATCTCTTTGTATATTATGTGGTTTGACTAGGAGTGCAAACTAAGAAATTTGTTTGAATTGTACATCACATTCATGTGGTGGAAAAGATCAAGTTAAATATTGGAGTTCATGTGCACGGCTGGTTTGATTGGAAAATATAAGACTGTGATATAGTTTAGACTCGAAAGTTTAATTTGGGAAGTCATCCAAAGTGAAAACTGTGTAACATACGTCAGATGGGGGTATATTCTAGTACCAGTGTATTTTGTCTTTATGATTTACCGTCACTGAAGTTCCCTAAGTCAATTACTATTGGTGTTTAGCTGAGGTAATGGATATTGGAGATTGAAGGATGTTAGTGGTCAAACAGTATGTTGAACCTTGTATATTAAGGTTTGGAATGTGGACTCTTGGATTACTATTATGGATCCAAGGCTCGTCTACTGTTGAACCTCAAGTACCACCATCTTTGGCCTTCAACTTGCATAACTCACTAGGATCCCAGGTGGCCCCATAGAGCCGAGTTCTGATGCCTAAGTGAGTGTTGACCAAAAATTGCTAGGTGTTGACCAAGGTAGAAGAAAGATTGACACAACCTTAGCACCAAAAGCTAGCTATTAAGTTGGGAGAGCCAAGGCTATATAAGCCCCACATCGAGTGGCTCTGATACCATTGATACAACCTTAGGAGAATCACACCCCAATAGCTAGCTATTAAGGTGGGAGAGCAAGGCTATATAAGCCCCACATCAGTTTCCCATTTAACCGATGTGGGACTCAAGTTCCATTCCTTGCAATAATATCATAACAAAGATGGAGAAATATGGGGTTTTGCTTGTAATCTCGTGCTTACATTGTGCTTTGTGAACTGAGGAGTGGTAGCCACTCTTGTTCTTGGACTGCACCTCTGGCTAGTTAATCGAGATATGAAGGCAATTATCCCATGGCTTGTTAATCAAGATTTGTAGCAGTGAAACCTGGGTTCAGGCTCATACCTTGCTTCTTGGACTTGATCTACCAGTTGGCCAAAAGAACTTTAGGTCTGAATTATTGAGTTTGGATCAGGGTATGTGGAACCTGTTAGGCCATGCACCTTGAACCTGTTAATCAACAGATCTTAGTAAAGGATCCCTAAATTCAACAGCATGGTAAAAGAATTCCTCGACGCACTTCACAGGTACAAAAGTCGGGGGAAGACCCCTTATTCAGTGAGTTAATTTTGAGAGTATGATTCCAACTTTTCTCTATGATGCAGATTGTACAACTAACAGCATCTGGAAACTTTGAGGAGGCCTTGGCTTTGTGCAAATTGCTACCACCAGAAGATTCAAGTCTTAGATCTTCAAAGGAGCAATCAATTCATATGAGGTGATTGCCCCCTTCCCCTGTCCCCATCGCCCCTCTTAGATCTTCAAAGGAGCAATCAATTCATATGAAATGCTAAATTGTAAGTCAATAGCAACAGCATCTCATTTAGATCATTTTCAGCACCTTCTTGTTTATATTAATGAAAGTTTTTTTCACCTGAACCAAACAAAAATATATCTCATTTAAGTCATGGTTACATTGAACCTCCTGGGGGGGGGGGGATTTAACCAAATGTTATGTGTTAACATTGTAGTTCAATGGCAATAGTCTCTTGTTAAGTCAAATTTATTGAAATTGCATATTTTAGTATATGATGTTATGGTGTATATATGTTTTCATTTAGCACAAGTTACAAATAGATATGGGTCCATTTTGAGGCTGATATGAACGTAGCTGTGAAGTCTTAATTTTAAAACTTCCAGATCAGAACATCTGTAGAAATTTCTGAGAATCACTGACGCCAAAAATTTGTGGAAACATCTGTAGTTGATATTCTTTATAACTAGGGATTTGTTCTTTCTTCTAGGGTGCTTTTGAAATCCTCAATCAGAATGTTTTGCTTGTTAATGGCTTTGATAATGTGGGTTCTAACAAAGTATGTCACATTTCTTGATAAAGATTAGACTATATAGAGGCTATATAGAAATTAATTCTTGTTGAAAGCTTGGACTTTTATTTTACTCAAAGAAAAGACTCTCAATAAAAATGTAAACATCTTTGATAAAATGTAGGCTTCAACCGAAATGTGATATTATTGATAACAACGTACATTCTTTCTTTGGACAGGAACAATGTATAGTGCATTAGTACCATAACTTATCTGAGGTGTTATGTTTGCTTGAAAGTTTTACTTCATCTAGTGTAGTACGCATGAGTAGTAAGACTGACAGCATACTGGCTTGACCAGGAAACTATCCTGGCTCGATTTTTTAGTCAGTTTCTTTTTCCCAGAAAAGGTGAAATATGAACAACACCCAAGGGTGAGGCCTAGTGACTAATGTAATTGAAAAGGCCCTGGGAGACCAGGGTTAGAATTCTAGCAAAGGCAAAAAATATAGGTGATTACTTCTCATCCTGCTAAACCTTGATGGGCAGGGTCAGCCAATACATGTGCTTGTGGGAGGTAGAAGGTAACATGGATTAGTCGAGGTTTGCACAATCTGTCATTTACACCATTGTTATGGGAAAAAAATTGAAATATGAGCATTGCTAGGCAAGAAGTTACTAAATACAACTTGGTTCTTGTCTCTTTTATTGTTCTTTCCATTTTTTGCAGTTTTAGCTCCTTTTTTTTTTTGGAAAGAAGGAAAGAAAACGAAGTGTTGAAACTAATATACATGAAGATTGATAACAAGTCTTTGATTCAGATATGCACACTTTCTATTTGAAAATGGGAGCTATGAAGAAGCAATGGAACATTTTGTGGCATCTCAAGTTGAAATCACTTATGTGCTCGCCTTATATCCATCCATCGTTGTCCCAAAGTCATCTTGCATACCTGAACCACAGAAATTTGCAGATGTTGCAGATGCACCATATCTCTCCCGAGGCTCTTCTGGTCTGTCAGATGATCTAGATTCTCCGCCTTCGGATGTATTTGAATCTGATGAAATGGATATGGAGTCCAAGAAAATGAGCCACAACACTTTGATGGCTCTGATTAAGTATTTGCAGAAAAAGAGATACAGTGTCATTGAGAAAGCCACAACTGAGGGAACTGAAGAAGTGGTTTCAGATGCTGTTGGAGATAATTTCATTTCTTATGGAACTGACCGGTCCAAAAAACCAACCAAGGTAACTTTTCAATGTTTGTCTTATGCCTTCCATCGACAGCGTTCCGGGGAAATCGTTTTTGTTGAATAAGTTCCCAATTGAAAGTCAAAGTTTTGACATTAAGCAGATCTCTTCTTGATAACTGTGACTAGCAATGTATTTAGTATTTTTAGCAAAGCTTTCTAGAAATCCCAAAGACTCCACCCAGGGAAATTGTATGCACTTGGCAGCACAAATTATATTGAGCTGTTTAACATGTACCTTTCTTTGCATCAAAGTATAAATACCTTTCTGGCTGCATGTGTTTGATGTATTTAATTACAGAAACCTTATCAGAAAGAAAAAAACCAGTTATTGCAAAATAATCTGATGGATTATTCAAGTCATAGATCATTTATAGTCTTCTGAAAAATACTGTTTCATTTGTATCTTACAAAAGTCTGATGTCAGGGAGGTAAGTTCTGATTCTTCCATATGCAAAAGTACTGGCTTATTCTAGTGAGTCTACTGAAGGGAGAAACCACTTACTCCTCAAAGAGCTGTTAGTACTAGGATAATTTCTACTTAGCTGTATTACTTGCCTAATTTAAATCTAAAATGTATTTTCTTTGATCCATTTAGGGCAGAATTCATATTCCTATCACTTCCATCGCTAGGGACATGGCTGCAATACTGGACACTGCACTTCTTCAAGCTCTGTTTTTAACTGGACAGTCCTCTGCTGCTACTGATTTTCTGAAAGCCCTCAACTACTGTGATGTGAAAATATGCGATGCGTTCCTGCAAGAAAGAAGCCAGTATGCTTGTCAGATAGAACTTTATAGATGCAATTCAATGCATCATGAAGCACTGAAACTTCTTCATCAACTGGTAGAAGAGTCCAAGTCAGAGCAAACTCCTGTAGAGCTCTTAACGAAGTTCAAGCCTGATATGATCATTGAATATCTCAAAGTATGCTTCTTTCTCTGCTTTTATTTTCTTTCCTTTGGGGTTTTTAATTACTTAAAAGATGTGGAAGCTTGTAAAGTTTTTGGATCAGCTATGCTGAGATTTGGCGGGCAGTGTGAGTTTTGGGTCCATGTCCATTTGATCCATTATTTTTTCTTTTCTTTGTACGCTTCATTTATGCTTAGCACAAGGTAGAGTGAATCTCTCTTTAAGGATTTTATGGAACAATGCTTCGCCAACGCAGTTATCTGATTATTTCTTCTTTTTTTGGCAGCCCCTTTGTGCAACTGACCCCATGCTTGTCCTGGAGTTCTCATTGCCTGTTCTTGAAAGCTGTCCTATGCAAACCATTGAGCTATTTTTGTCTGGTAACATTCCAGCAGACTTGGTGAATTCTTACTTAAAGCAGCATGCTCCAACCATGCAGGCAACATATCTAGAACTCATGCTTGCCATGAATGAAAATAGCATCCCAGGGAATCTGCAGAATGAAATGGTAGAGGCTCTTGTTCATCTGTCTAGTTTTTCTGTAGCTTCTCTCTTTCTTTCCCCTTTGTACCTTCTATTGCATAAAAGCTATTAAAGCAACATTGCTTTAAGTGAAGCCAGAAAGCTGAGGCTTATAGTTCTCCTCGTGATATGGGCATATGGCTAAAGAAGCTCACATGTTTAGGCTTCTTTGAACTCAAAGCTTTGAGAAACCCTGAGATACAAAATTGAGGAGCAATAATCTTGCCTCCAACTGTTTCTCAGGGGATAAAGATTTTGCTCGGACTCTTCAAAACTGTCGATGGGTGCGTGTTGGATCCTCCAAAAGTAGTGGATTTTTGGAGGATCCAACACAGGTGCAGTAACATTTTTGGAGAGTCCGCTCAAGAGTCTTTTGTGCTTCAATTCCATGCTTCTGACAAAATGTTGAGTGTGTCTGTGACTATGACAAATGCGCTTAGTAACTTCTGGCAGGTGCAAATTTATCTCTCAGAAGTGCTTGATTTTCATGCTGAACATAATTCCCAGAAAAAGTGGGATGAGAAAACATGTCCTCCACCAAGGAAAAAGCTATTGTCTGCTTTGGAGAGTATGTCTGGATATAATCCAGAGGTGTTACTGAAGAGACTTCCACCAGATGCTCTGTATGAAGAACGTGCAATTCTTTTGGGGAAAATGAATAAACATGAACTTGCCCTGTCTATTTATGTGCACAAGGTATTTTCCCACCTTAACTGCACATGATATTTTAGGATTGGCTTTTATCTAATGCATTGGTGCTTTTGAGGGGATTTAAGGTATGGAAAAAATCTAAAACTGTGCAAGTTCTTCATCATAAGCATTACAACAGACTTATATTGTGAACTTCACATTTGCTGTTAGATCGGTTGACTAATGTAGCAGCCAATCTCAATAGTGCAATCATTTCACTCTCTTTTTAGTTAGTGTACCTGTTCGTCAGACATGTTAACCTTCTCATAGTTTAATTACATCATTGGATTTTGCATTGACCCTTTCTTTCTCTGTATGTTGTTGGGCTAGTATGCATTCCCAAGTAGGGACATTGGATATGGTCATCTTTTTGTCATTAATACATGTCTAATTTTATGAATTTGATGGCAGACATTGAAGTCTTTTCAGTAGTCTCTGTGTTGCATTTTACCAGCTTAAATTGTGGGTGTTTTTCATACTGAAGTGAATTGCTCTCTTTGATTTATAGCTTCATGTTCCCGAACTTGCACTGTCCTATTGTGACCGGGTGTACGATTCAGGACTTCAACAACATTCAGCAAAATCTTACGGAAACATTTACCAGACTCTACTGCAAATCTATCTAAATCCTACGAAGACAACAAAAAAATTTGAGAAGAAAATTACTAATCTGGTATCAGCTCAGAGCCCTGGGATTCCAAAAGTTGGTTTAGGAACTACAGCAAAGGTAAAAGGAGGCCGCTCCAAGAAAATTGCTGAAATTGGGGGCGCTGAGGACACTCGATTCAGTCTAAGTGGCACGGACAGTGGTAGGAGTGATGGAGATACAGAAGATGCTGCCGAGGAAGGTGGTTCTACTATTATGCTAGATCAGGTACTTGATCTTTTGAGCAGAAGATGGGATCGAATCCATGGAGCCCAAGCGCTGAAACTGCTGCCAAGGGATACTAAGCTACAGGTAAAAGAAACATCTAAATGTGATGGTATACATGAGCTAGATAAGGAAATTGGTCATTATTTAATCAAAACGGACTGAAGTAAACAAGCATCACTCCTTGTGTACAGAAGTGATTCTCTTTCTCTCAGAAAAGAACCCAGACACAGGCTCCGCTAAACCATCATGGCACAACCACCTCCCCATGGCCAAAAGCTAAAAATGAAAAAACTCACAGAACACAAGCTAAGATATATGTTCAAGAGTGATGGTACTCTCTGCATCTGAGCACTAATCATGTTAATATGTCCTAAAGTCCTATGTGTAAGTGTTAGATTAGTAACTGCATGTTAGATGTTTCCAGCTATATTATCTCTAAATATTGACTTTGAGATAATACACATTAAGGAAGATGCAAGGTGAAGTTTGATCAATAAAGGGAAGCCCAGTGCACAAAGCATCCGGTGTTCACGCAGGGTCTGGGGAAGGGCCGCACCCCGAGGGGTGTGATGTAGACAACCTACTTCCCCAACTCACATATGACCTATAGTTCACGCGGAGACAACTTTACCTATAGGTCACAGATTGAAATTTGATCAATCTGTCTTTCAAATTGTCGAGTATGTGAAATCATCTGTTTGAAACAACTATGCCAAGTAAAATACTATCTAATGTTAGTCACTATGCACTGGTAGATATCAAGTTATGAGAAGCTAAGCTAGTAGACCCTACATGGTTTTCTGAATATTCACAGGCACTCATAGTGGGATAGTACATGCAACATTGTTTATTTGTTCGAGTAAACATCCTTTCATACCTTGTGAAACTGCAGAATCATTACCTCTAGCTTTGTCTGTGCATGGAATGAGCAAGAATGTTTCACATCTTGATGTTGTAGTATTGTGCTGATCCATTTTGGCTTCATGCAGAACTTGCTTCCATTTCTTGGACCTCTTCTGAGGAAATCCAGTGAAGCATATCGGAACTTCTCAGTGATAAAAAGCTTGAGAGAAAGTGAAAACCTACAGGTAAGTTTTACTGTTGTCACATACAGATTCCATATACAAAATGCTCGGAAGGAACCTTCGATATCCAACCCCACGTGGAACCTGCCCTTAGAGCAGTTCTCGAGAAAAAAATGGTCATTCTGATGCATACAACAGTTTATATGTGGTCATTTGGGTTTTCCGGCATCATTTTACCTGATATTTTGTTCCCCTGTCCCCCAGCCAGGCTTAGGGAGGGCTTGTTATATCAATGTAGAGTACATTGATATTTTTTACTGGCATGAGCGTTTCACATCTTTTTTTCATTTTTCTTTCCTTCTGTTTTATGGCAACTGCCAATTGTCATCATTGCTATTCAACTGTTTGAGTGTACTTAATTTCTATGACTGGATTGTTTTACTGAAGCTGTGGTTTAGTATTTGTTGTCTCTCATTTTAAAGCTATGAACAAAACAGGTTAAAGATGAACTGTATAACCAAAGAAAAGCAGTCTTGAAGATCACAAGCGATAGCATGTGCTCTCTTTGCAACAAGAAGATTGGCACCAGTGTCTTTGCAGTCTATCCTAATGGTAAGACAATTGTGCACTTTGTTTGCTTTAGAGATTCACAGAATATGAAGGCAGTTGGAAGAGGCTCTCAGTTGAGGAAAAGATGATAAGGAGAAGTTGGATTTTGGATTAACTGAATGTTTTGGGTTGCTTTTTGTGGCATTGATCCCATTTCTTCATGCTAGCACCGTTTAACATGTTCTGCAGCTAAGTTTTAAGTCGCCATTTATCCTGCAAGTAGGACACCTCTGCTCTCAAGTCATGACTAGATCTCAAGTCACAAACAAAGAAACATGTTATACACATTATTTTTTTTGTAGATTATGTCCAATGTGGAAGCGAATGCAATTGATTTGATGTTGTGTAATTTTTCTGTATTCAAATGGATGAGAGCTCTTACTCGAGGTGGTTTATAACTTAATTTTGAATAGAGTGTCTGTATGTAGTGTTTTGTTACAACTCAGGTTGTGAATGTTCAATTAAAATGCAATAGTACACAATACAATAGTTTTTTACTTCTTTGTTGGGCAAACCCCATTGTTAATACATGACATGATAATAAGATTCACACTGGCATCCCACCAACATCAAACCTTGATTGACTATGGTGGCTCTCTTGGACGCTATTTTTTCCCTGTGAAAAGGTACACAACCACCCCAATCCTAGACCCATCGGGCGGAGGCTCTGTATGTATGATTTGAACATCGAAAAGCTTCTTAGCTCTCTTGAAGAAAACAGATTCCTTCTTCCATCTTCTCAAATGAGCCATCACAAAAGCTATCTTCTTTCCGCCTCCTAACAGGAAGAACCTCAACGTGTTAATCAGAGGATCATAGAGGTGATCATGGTACACCACATCAGATCCCAAAATCAGGTCATAATCTCTACCAACAGCCTCCATATGCTGGTTATCCCCCCAGCTAAGCGTCGCAACATCAGCAACCCCACATTGCTGTTCCAAAACCTTGGAGTTTGCATCAACATTGAACTGTATATTAGGCAACACATGAGGAAGGTCGGTGACAGTAACCTTAGCACCAAGAATAGCAGCAGCAGCTATCCCAACAACACCAGTTCCTGAACCCAGTTCGAGAATACGAAGGGGGAGTGAATCCCCTTTTTCCTGACGTTTGAACAACTCGGAAAACGGAGTTGATTCGCCGCTACGGATGTTGTCAAGGAGAGTGACGAGAATGGTAGCGGCAGGCCAGAGTTGGAAAGAAAGGCCTTCAGATGGAAGTTGTCTGATGACTACGTTTGAGTTAATGGATTGGAGGAAATGGAGGTGCTGTTGTTGCTGCTGCGGAGTGGCGTCATTGTCATGGCCATCTTGTGGGAGAATCATAGTGAAGGGATTGAGGTCGTCCGTGTCAATGTCTCCTTCGATTTCGACAATTGGAGAAGTCATGTGACAGGCGGCGGCGCTTCCGGGGGTTCTGGAGGGGTTTATCCGACCCAGTCACAATTGCGGAGTCTTACCCTAAGATCAAAGATTTTTAGTTGTTTTTTTTCTAATATAAATGGTAGAGTAGTATTACCAAAAATATATAATACTCCTGTAATATAAAAGGGTCAAGTTGCCAAAGAATTTGATGGACGCCAGATGGTAATAACGAATTAAAAAACAAAATGGCACGAGAAGAGTGCTAAGTTATTGATTTTTTGGTTTTAAAAAATATTAATTAAGTCTGTTTTTTTTTTACAACTTTGGTTATTGCAGATTTTGTTATTTTCTTCGATTTATTTAGATTTTGCTGATTTTCTTAATATAATATATCTTCAAGAACATAATCAAATATAGAGCAGAGAATGTGATTGCTGCCTCAATGTAAATTTCTCATCTGTTAATAAGCTCACTGCTATTCAAGTATTGTTTGATGCATTTTCAACTTATGCACAAATATTTTTGGGGTTTTCAGTTCATTATTGTATGTGGTACATGACTCCATTCAAGTGAGACAACTAATTTTGATTACTCTTTCGTTGGTAGTAAAAGCATATTTTGAAAGCAAAAACACATTATTACTAATAACTTCAACCCAATAGAGAGTTGAGAGAAGACAATTTTCCTCGTTGTAATTGATATTACTACGACTTAATTCCCAACAAGTCACAACTCTTTTCAAGTGCATTTTGCTCCAGAGTTCCGGATTAAGAGCTTTTGCACATGGAAATTGTATAGATCACAAATCAACTTGATCTTAAGATCGAATGAGTGGCCAAAAGCTAAAATTGACAGACTAGTTTTGTGTCAAAGCTGTTCAAGCAGATTGCAAAAGCTTGGAAAGCAGAGAGTCCATGATGAAGATGTCTTTTCCAATTCTGCTGAATTGTAGAATTTTCCAATTCCTCTTGTACTTGAATCCAAAATGCAATTATATATCCAAATATTAGCTTATTCAAGTTCAAATTATAACATATTGACTAGTTCCTCAATAGATTAGTGAATTTAAATATACTTCTAAAAGATAATTATTTCTTTAGAAACATATCTAGTAGGTAATCTCATGTGTCGATTTTAAGTATTATCGATTCGGTTTTCGGTTTTAAAATATGCTAAATCGATAACCAAATCAATAAGATATTTGTTATCGGTTTTCGATTTAACCATTATGAAAATGCTTTCAAAACAAATATATGACTCGTCCAACAATTTGACGCGAAAAAAAAGAGTTGCGAAAATTCCGCTTAGTGTAGTAAAAGTATAGCAAATACTCTCAATTCACAATCCTAGTCGTTGTCTAACCCTTGCCGTCGTCGTTGCAAACCCTAGCCATCACCGTTCTTAGTTCTTTAGGTTTTGACGTTGTGAACCTTAAGAATAAAGTAATACTCCCTCCATTTCATATTAATTGAATTGTTGAGACATTTTTCATTTTTCAAATTAACTTAATTGTTCAATTTTCAAGACTACTTTTAAAATATTTTTCCAATTTTACCCTTCATGAGTTTGTATTGGAATTAGTTATTAATTAATGTTTAGTTATTTTAATCATAATTTTGATAATAATTAATAAGGGTAAAAATGAAAAGTTAAGCTTAATTTATGTCTTAATCTTCTTTTCTTAAAGGGTGTGAAACACCTTAACAATTCAATTAATATGAAATGGAGGGAGTACTAAAATCTAAAGGGCAAATGCAGATAGCAAAGTTAAGTAGTTACAATTGGGTAGGATCCTTATAGTTATAGTGATTATATTTATATATTTTGTTTGACATTTATGTATGACAAAAAATTAAAATAGTAAATTATTATATTCTTAATGGTTTATCGGTTAACCCAGTAACTCAATATTAAAAAGCCAATATTTTTTTTAATAAAACCATTAAATAACCATTAACCCAATAACAATAAACCAATAACATTTTTTTCGATTCAGTTTATCGGTCGGTTCGATTTTTGCACACCCCTACTGATATGATCATGAGTAAAAAAAAACAAGGAAAAATTACTTGGATTGGTACCTTTTAATAAATAATTACTGATTTTAGCGATATTTTTTTATTTATTACCATTTATAGCAATACTATATTAAATCTGCAATATGTATTAAAAGTGAATTATGTATGCAATAGATATGTATTATAACTATTTTTAAAAATAAATTATGCTTGTTTAGTAAGAAATTGACACATTGTATTATAACTTATAAGTGTATTAAAATGTATGATAAATGTATTATCCATCAATAAAACTTGTATTATATGTGAATAATAAATTGTTCTTTGTAATATGTATTAAAACTGTATTATAAATATATTAAAAGTGATCAAGTAAAAAAAAACATTATTGCTATAAATAATAAATATTTTTTTATTATAGTATATTTATATAAGTTTCCCTATTAAAACAAAAGGAAACAGGTTGGGCTTTTTCAAGAGTATTGGGCCGTTGTTCGGCCTAAATCATTCATGGTTAGTTACTGATATTTTGTCAGATAACAAATAACGTCTCTATTTAAACTGAATTTTTTTAAGGAAAAGTTACACGTCAATTAAAATAATTATATTCGCTAGTTATATATTTATTGGTTATTATTTTGGATAAAATTTCAAAATTTTATTACTACATAATGCCTAAACGAGTTTAATTAAATATTACAAATCATGTTATTGAGGATTTACACGTTCCAAAGGATCTTTAAATTTGTGACTAAAAATAAAAAAAATTACAGGGAAGAGTCCCTATATTTTTTGTATCTATTTCTGCCTAACAGATTTCAAAGAATATCAATACATATTATAAATATGTATAAGTACATGCGTAGATACATTGTATCTATATTTTTAATTGTTATAATTTTTTTATCTAGTAAACTTAGAACAAATTATATATTTAAATACCAGATAACTCAAAGCATATTGTATGAACAATATTTGATTGCAAAAATTGCAGTGTCATAAATAGTCATCTCAAATTGTGAAATTAGGTCTTAGGCGTCTAACTCACACCCTCAAAAGTAGCTCAAAGGGAGAAAGATTGTCCAAGCCTTTTTAGGAGTCGACCCATCTCATTAATCATCAATGTGAGACTTTTATCATTCTTTAACACAAGTATTCACAATGTACTGGCATGTATGAGGGGCATATTTAATTTGTGAAGTTCCAATGCACTTTGTATACGTGCAACAGTTAAAACAAAATCCTTGTTTATTTAAACACGACTCAACAGATACAGAGTTTTAGGAGGAGGGTACAGATTATTTTTATTAAATATTAATTAAGTAATATGGTGGACAAACAATTAAATAAATCTTTAATAAGCTTATGGGGAAAAGGAGCAGGAATATATACATATATTATACATGGCGGTCGTAATTAAATTGATGAATTAGCAGAAAGGGTTCACACAGATCAAAAACAAACAAATGTTACGTACACATATAACAAGAACAGACCATACACATTACACAGCACAGCAGGCAGATGCTCTTATGCTTTCCATAGGATTTTTATGCTCATCATTATAACCATTTCTTATATTTACCTAAAAATGCCGATTGTCGGGTACATTTTCTCAAACCTACTAAAATCACATAAAATAGCAATTGACGGGTCACTTACTCTCTAGCTTCGTTCATTTTTATTTGTTCATATTTAATTTGGTGCGTCGTCTCTTAATAAGTATAAGTGATCGTTTAGTTGAGAATAAGTTATCATAAGATTAACTATTTTGGTATAAGTTATTTCGAGTTTAATTATCTCATCAATATGATATAAATAAAGAGATAAATAATCTCAAAACTACCTAATACCTTTGCTTCAACCAAACACAAATTAAAATAATCTTACATTTTATCTTAAATTTATTATATTTAACACCTCACACCAAACTACTTCTAAAATAAGTAGATGGAGGAGTACTGTATTTACCTCTCTCCAGTACAATTTATTTCATTTTCTTCAAATTTTATTATCTTATCCTATGACGGTGCATCTATCAAGTTAATTAATTAATTGTCTTACTTTTATAAACTTTTGTGCTTACTGGTTTTGTTGGATCCTATTTCAATAAAAATTGATGAGTCGACTCATTTGTTTATTCACAATGTGTTAACGTTGGGGGTGGGTGATCTAAAAATTAGGAATCCAGACAAAATCATACTATTCATATATAGTATCTTTTAAGTAACCATTTTACCACAATATTGAAGGTTTTGTTCCATTAAACATATAATTAAGTAAGTAAATATATGCTTTATCTAACAATTTATTATTTTTAATTTTTTATGAAATATCACACAATTTAATATTGTATAACAGAGTAGGTAAACAAAGATTTTTGGTAAGATGGACAAGCCACTTCAGCTAGTACTAATATTGTCTTTGTCTATATTTAGGAGGTTAGAGTTATATCTTAAAAGGTTACTCAATTATTAGAATTGATGTAATTAAATCATTAAATTTTATTTTATATCAATAAAATTATTTAACTTAAGATTTTTATCTTTAAAAATCACTCAATCAAATTTTATCATTAAAAAAAATAATCTAACATGATAAATAAACTATTTTTGTATGTATTGAAACATAAACCCACAAATAAATAAAATTAAAAGAAAAACCATTTACACTTCTTCTTGGAGAAAAATTACTAGGATTTGCAAAATGAGTCCATATTTTGGTAACCCGTTCAATCCGTTAATATTTTAATAGGTTGGGTGAGTGACTTTTTACATGGGTAAAATATGGATTAGCCACATGAGTTAAGCTTCTAACTTTTATTCACTCAAAATTCATGATATCACTAAAAAAAATTGTAACTTCTCTTCCTTTTTATGTTCTTCTATAAAACTAATTATTTTTCTCTATAATTGAAAAGATGAAGTCTTTGGCCCTCCAAAAATATATATTTTAAAGTATAAATTTTAGGAATCACATAGTTTTAATATGAAATTACAATTTATCCCTATTTAGTTTGTAATTACATTAATCCCTGAAAAAGTAAAACAAACCGGATACATAATATGTAGCTCAGATACATTAAAAACTAGCTCGGATACATTATAAAATAAATTAGAATTAGGAGAGAAATAAGGGATTTTAGAGGTTTTTAGAAATAGAAGGGGTTATTAGAAATAAGGGAAATATAAGACGTGCATTTCAGTAATTTTTCCATTTTAAATGTACATTTATTTTGTTAATTATAATTATATTTTTATGTTTGTTTAATTTTATATTGGATAATAAATAATAGTGTAAAATAAGCAAATCATGTATTAGTATTGACATTGCTTAAGCCTTAAAGTGCATTAAGCATGTTTTAGTCCTAAAATGCAACTATTCATTTACTTTGAAATTAAAAATATTGTGGGTAAAATATGGGTAAACTAGTATTTTCTCCATGTTGTATTCTTAAATAGAGTACTATTTACTCATGAAAATATGGGTAAACTAGTATTTTACCCAATCCATTTTTACCCATATCAAATATGGGCGGGTTGAATTATTACTCATTTTATGTTGACCCGTTTTCAACCTGCTCAAATTTGACCCAACCCGCCCATTTGCCATCACTACTAGGAGATGAGTTAATACCGCATATGGTCACTCAACTATGCACTATTCTCTCAGAAAGTCACTCAACTTTCAATTTTAACTCAAAAGTCACTCAACTATGCACTTCTTTCTCATAAAGTCACTCAACTTTGAATTTTAACTCAAAAGTCACTCAACTATCCACTCTTCCCTCAGAAAGTCACTCAATCTATTTAATTACTTTTTTAATTAAAATTTGCTGATATTAATTGTTTATATAACAAACCAAAATTTTAAAAAAATAAAAAATACCATTTAAATCATTTAGTGATCCACCCACCTAACCCGATCCATTAAAAAATATAATATGACCCATTTTATTTTGCCCTTAATCCTAAATTATTCCCTTTCTTTCTCCTCTGCTCCTCTACATTTTTCTTTTTCGTTCTCCATTATTGGTATCTCTAAATTTAGCACAAATTATTTATATAAATTTAACTGTCCATTTATGTGAATCCATTGTTTAAGAAGAATTTTAACATGAACAATATTAAAGAATCTTCCGAAGGCCTTTTTTATTATGATCATATATAGTTGAAAACAGAACACTGTATCATTTTTGCACTAAAATTGCAAGACAGGGTAGATTTGATTCTAGTTCTAGTACATGCATCTAAATATAAATATGAGAAGTATGTATTAAACATGAGAGAACTCATGAAATGAGAAGATTTGGGAAACAGTGCAATAAAACTATAACAGTGATCTAGTGAATCTATATCTTTTTCACCTTTTTTATTGAAGAGGATCATAGTACGTACAACTGACGATTATAAAACGAAAAAGCAAAGAACACCACTGTTGTGTAACAGTATTAGTAGGTATTTAGCCATAATTTTCAAATATTTTTCACTTAATTATTTGAAATTTATGGATGAAAATGGAGTTGCGTGCATTTGGTTATACTTTTTGCAATTAGAATAATGTTCGTGCTTGAATGTATTCAATTAATCGTCTTACTAAAAATAATTGTCACATATTATTAGTTGTTCACCTTATTAAATTAAGAAAACATTACTTAAATTTTCCTATATTATCCTTGCAATTAGTTCTTTTTTTTAGAGTGTCCACATTTGTTTGTAAAATTCTCAAGTAGTTTTTAAAAGGGGAATTAGTAAAATTATCTTGTTATTTATGATTTCTTAATATGCGTGTAAAAAGAAAAATGATTAATTAATATGAAACGAAGGGAGGAGTAATACAACTTCAAAAGTACCTAGAAAGTGAGTTGAAAAACAAAGCATAACCTATTTTCCAAATTTGAAATACAACTTTAAGTCGAATTTAAATTTTTTATGGTCAAACGGGTCTTTAATAGTTAGCCCTTGAAATATTAACGTAAATTTCCAAAAACAGACTGGCCTCTTTGGAAAAGTAATTAGGGGTATATATGAATGACATTATGGGCATAAGAAGAAAAAGTGACGAGAGAGACCTAAGTTTGCTTTGGGTACAAGGCTACACCACCCTTACAGGAGACAATAAGAGGTTTCAGTTTTTATTCTTTAAGAGGAAATTGATTTTTTGACCATAAAGTATTATAAACTCAAAAACTTTTTAATGATACAACAGCTTATAAGTTATATAGATCTATCAATAGTTGCTCTATATATCTTTAATTTGTCTTTTGAATCTGTCCAATTTCTTTTGCTTTACTCCATCTATGATCTATACATATATAGACCTATACTAAACTTACTCTAACTATACACATTGAAAGTTTAAAGAAGAGACTGCATTGAGACTGACGAAATGAGATTCATCCCAGTTGTATCTTGTGACTTTTGAGGAATGACTTCTTTCTTTTTTCTCTTTTTTAAAAGTGTTTATAGTTCATTTGAATTTTGGATTTAAACAAGGCCAAATACAACTATAAATGGACAATGACAATACATTTGTTACATTCTAATCTCAATCGATCTTTATGTATAGTATTGAAAACTTTATTAAAAAAACATGTATATATACCTACTTAGTTGTAATTTCTTATCACTTCAATTTAAACTTTATAAGTTTTGAACTAGATAGCGACACCGTGTTTGTAATTAAGTTTTAAATTTAATATTTGTACTTTTTTAGCGATTTTTTAATACACAAATATAGAATTAAGACTAAAGTAAATTAGGACCCGACCCATACGTAACTTTAACTTTCTATCTTCGATTGACTCCGAGTTATACACACTTATACTATAACTTTTTTATGTTATCAATGTAATTTAACCAGTGATATTAAGTTAAATTATTATTTTTTATTACTTCCTCCGCTCCATATTAGTTGATTATTTTTCTTTTTACACGCATATTAAAAAATCATAAATAGGAAGATAATTTTACTAATTCTCCCCTTAAAAAACTTCTTGAAAATTTTACAAATAAATGTAAACATTTTCAAAACGAATTAATTGCATGCTTTCTTGATTTAATAAGATGATCAACTAATATAAAATAATATTTTTAGTAAGATGATCAACTGAGACGGAGAGAGTGTTAATTAGTGTTGCGGATACTATAGATTAATTGAGACTTTAGTTTAGCAATGATAGTCGGCTTGGTTATAACTAATTTGCATGTGCCTGGAGATTGGATAAGTGCATGTAAAGGGCCGTGTGGCACGTGAATTAATGGGTAATGATTAACACTTTATTGGGTTAGTGTACTCAATTAAGCAGCAAAGCAGATGAGATACGATACTCCCTCCGTCCACAATTGTTTGTCAGGGTAAGGTCATGCACATCCCTCAAGGAAAATTTAATAGAAGATGTAATTTGACTAATATAACCCTACTATACCAAGAATACCAAAAGTCTACATAACTTTTCAATTGAACTACACTATCATTAAGGGTAGAATTGGAAAAAGGTGATTAATTGTTTCTTAATTGTTTAAATTGACAATTAATCTTGGACATCTATTTTTAGTATACCTGCCAAATAATTGTGGACGGAGGGAGTAATAATTAGAGGCAATATATACTCTATTTGGAAAATTGGTCCCAAAGTTAAGGCAGGGCCCACAAAATCTAACAAGCCACGTAAACATCATTATCATCAGCATCATAGAGAGTATAATTAATGAAGGGAAGCGTGAGTATATTTGTTGGTCATCCTTAAACGATGTGAAAATTTAATGGTGCTCGCCATTCGTGGGGGTTTCGTTTCCATCATTAACCAAATCCTACAGAGTAAGAAAAATAAATAATAATATATTTATGGACAAGATATTATATTATAATGACTTATGATTATGGTATTTTTTTTTTCTGTAATATTAATTATCTAAATCATAATTAGAATATTATTTTAATCTATTAAATTTTAGCCATTGATTTTTATCTATGTCATGTGTCTCACATCCAAGCAAGAACTTGGGAAAAATGAAGGGGAGAGAAATGGAGAGGAGCCAAATCCTATTTAATACTCCCTTTGTCCCTAATTACTTGTACACTTTTTCTTTTATAGTTGTCCCTAATTACTTGTTCATTTTGACAAATCAAGAAAGGATAATTTTTTTTACCTATTATACCCTCAATTAAATGACTAATTACTTTGAAAAATGTAGAACTTTTCATCCACTTCATAATTAATAGGGGTAAAATAGTAAACTCACTATGTCATTAATTATTTTCTTAATATGTGTGTCAAATCAAAAGTGGATAAGTAATTAAGGACAGAAAGAGTAAGTAATTAGGGACATAGAGAGTAAGTACTTATATTTAATAAAGAATAAGTTATTTCATTACAACAAGTTATCTTACATGTTCAATATAATTGAATTTCATAATTATAAATTATTTACATTTATTTTACGCTATCAATTACTCCCTCTGTTCCTAATTATTTGTCTATTTTTTCTTTTATAGTTGTCCCTAATTACTTGTCCATTTTGACAAATTAAGAAAGAACAATTTTTTTTTTACCTATTAGACCCTCAATTAAATGATTAATTACTTTGAAAAATGTAGAACTTTTCATCAACTTCATAATTAATAGGGGTAAAATGGTAAACTTACTATGTCATTAATTGTTTTCTTAATAGGTGTGTTAATTCAAAAGTGGACAAGTAATTAGGGACATAGGGAATAATATTTATTGAATTAAGTTTCCTATAAGTATCTTTTACCTGACTTGACTCTCTAATCTTTTCTTCGTTAAGTCTATAAAACTTAAATTCATGGTGAGCAAATTTAGTTAGAAATTAGAATGATCAATTGCTGTCGAAATTTTCCGGTCATACCAAACACACGATGAATTAAGTATTAAGATGCATAATCGAAAGATAAATTAAAAAAATTCTTTTACTTTTAATAAAATGATATGATTTATATGGAAAAGTTAAAGAATTGTCTTGAATCATAAATTTAGAATTTTTTTTATTTTTTTTTAAATTTTATGTTAGGCACTGACACATAAATAGAGAGGAAAGATAGTATTTGTAAGAGGCGAAGTCGGGGTTTATCTGAATCTCCAACGGTAGAAAATATTATTACTATATATAATGGTTAAAATTATTTTTTATGTATATATATAGTAAATGGCGAATCTCCTTTGATTAGTTCGTATGTTTATTTCTTTAAATTTTAAACTCCTTATTAAAAATATTAACTCCGCTACGATCGGTAATTCAATAGAAGATTTGCAGTGTAGAGAGGGTAATGAAAATTGTGTAAATCGAAGAAACATGGTGGGGTGGGTTGATAGAGCATCTTTTGGAAAGTGGAGGGTCTGGTCTGGTCTCTGGTCTTCCCGTTTGTCGAACTAAGGGTGACACCAATCTCAAGATGATCTGATTCTCTCTCTCTCTCTCTCTTTGTTCTTTGGATTTTGAATCTTTTAATCCCAAATCCCATTGATATTCCAGAGGTGTTTTTGTTCTCTTTTGGTTTTGGACCCCAACACACTTCATCATGAGTATATGTGATTCATGGTGGGCCCCTCATGCTTTTTTCTTCATAATTATTAAACAAACACACCAAATCTAGCTTCATTTCCCCTTTTCTTTCTTTTCAAACAAATTAGTAAATCCGGAGGGTACTTTTTAGCAACACTAAGTTTGCATCTTTGAGTCAAAGATTTGCTCTCTATGTCATATTCCAAACATTTGTTGCTTTGATGATTGCAGAGTATCTCATTTTCATGATTCCTATTCCTATTCCTTCCCATCCCTTTTTCTCTTTCTCTCTTTTTGTCTACTCCACACTAAATCTATGCATCTCCTCCTACTATCTCGATACTCTATCCGTTTTTTGTTTTATTTCGTAACTCGAATTTATAATCTTATAATTATTGATAGAGTGTGTTTATAATCTGAACAGTCCTCTCTAGTTATTTTCTTACATATATGTTCATGAATTCTGAGAGTAGATTATGAAAATTTATCTTTAAATATCAGTTTGACTTAGATTCAACTTCAAAATATATGGCCAAACGAGAGGTGAATCATTCTTTTGTGTTATATCCAAACAATTACTCCTATTAATCTTATTAGAAACAAATCTAGAAAATTATATATGGTGTGTGTAAAAATAAATCAATGTTGGAACTTGGATTGAGAAGAATAAGAGTGAAGGGTGGTTGATATAGATAGATAATCATGATGACAAGAAGACCAAGATTACCTAAAACATTCATAGATTCTCTCAGTCAGTTCACGTGAATACATGGTAGTACGACCAATTTACTAGTGATGTTGGACAATGCCTAAAACTGCTTGTTGTTATTTTCTGCACCTTAAGATGAAAAAAGGAGTGGTGTATGCTCAGTAATTAGCCACTTTTACTCCTCTCCAGTATCATTTTTATCAATTACTTAAAATATTCCTTACTCTAACTTGATGGATTTGACTGCCTATTGCACTAATAAAGTATGGTCTTTGTTCGTTCATAATTATAAACACCACTACCTTACACTGCCTCAAGTCTCATGACTTGCATTTGATACACATTCAGATTCAAGATTTGTCACAGCGGATTTATTATCATCTAGGAGAGATTATTTTTACTATTTTACTGTCATTTACATCTTAAGATATAATTTTTTATCGATAAATGTTAATTTACTTTATTAAAGTGTTTGTAGTGTTTAAAAACAATTACTACTAAGGACAAAATAGAAAAAATAATACTCTCCCCGTCTCATTTTATATAAGTTAGTTTGATTCAACACGAGTTCAAGAAAGAAATTAAGACTTTTGAAATTTGTGATCTAAAATAAGTGATATAGATATATGTGTGATTATAAATCATTACATTATAGAAATGTATCGTTTCTTTCTGAAATTGATTAAAAAAGAAAGTAGTAAATCATATAAAATGAGATAGGAGAAATAAAAAATGATAAATAATTTGAGTTAAATATGTTTGATAGATACTAATTTGAAACGGAGAAAATATTAATTTCCAGTATGATTGGGGTGGCAGGTAGAGTGCAGAAAGGTGGGGGTGGGGGTAAGGGGTAGGGGTAAACGGAGAGCAAGTATTGGGTGTTGAGTTGAGAGTTGAGACAGGTCGCCTCGTGATCGGAGAAGGCAGATCCATGGAAGACTGTTCCCCCTTGTCACGTGGGTTCACTTTTGACTAACAATAATGAGTTATGACCCATTCATTTCTTAGCTACGTACTCTACACTTACTATACATTATACATAGGGAGTATACATAAATCTCAAATTACAAAAAGTAGTCGTATATAACACATGAGAACTAGCAGTATAACTCAGGTATTACTATATATAGTGACCACTTGGCATTTGCTTCTCTCATGTAACACATGATCATCTGGTCCCTACCTCTCTGCAATTTTTTCTGCAAACAAAGAATCCAAAAAAAACGTTGTAGCAGACGTTTGACGACCAACGTGGACTACCCTGCACCTGCTGACTAGTATTTCGACATTTTATGAACTTATATAAATCAGCTAACAGACAATACTACAAATTAACCCCAAACCTCTCTCTCTAGTCTCTAGTCTCTAGTCTCTAGTTAATTCAATTCAAACCTTCTATTAGTATTAATTGCTTCTTTACCCCCTTTCTTTGGCCTCTTGTTCTCTATAAACTCCTTGTTAATTTGAAGAAGTAGAAAAAAAATGATGCATCGTTGTAGTGGGAGTATGGTTGGTCCATGTTCATGCGGTTTGTTTCATAACCAAACTGGCAATAATACTTCATCTGCATTCTCAATGCTCTTCTCTCATGAATATTCGGAAAACATGTACCCTTCATCTGTCGATTGTACTCTTTCTTTAGGAACTCCTTCTACTCGCCTCATCAATGACGACAATCATGAAAAGAGATACTCTAATAATCATGAAAAGAGATACTCTAATAATGATGAACGTCGTCGTTCTTCCTCTAACTGCATGTCCAATTTCTGGGATATTCTTCACCCCAAACAACATCTTACTACTCCTCCTTCCGCTCAATACAAGTCCACTCGTGGTCCCAACAACAACTCTACTACTGATCCCCTTGTTGCTCGCCGCTGTGCTAACTGTGACACCACTTCTACACCTCTATGGAGAAATGGCCCTAGAGGACCTAAGGTATATTTTTAATGATAATTATTTATACTAAAAATTGATCAATATATGTTCATGAACAAGTAAGAATTTTTTATGGTTATATATAACGTTTTTGCAGTCACTTTGCAATGCGTGTGGAATTCGTTTTAAGAAGGAAGAGAGAAGAGCGAGTGCAGCAGCAGCGACGGCTAACGGTGGAGGAGGAATGGAAACGACGACGACACATCAACACTGGGTTCATCATCATCACCATTCACAGCCTACAAAAATGCCTTGTTTCTCTTCAGCTAGTTATGGAAATGAGTTCAGGTTCATTGAGGATAATGAGCATCACCGTGACTCCGATGCTGCGGCCACCGCCATTCCATTCTTTCCTTGGCGTCTCAAGGTTTAATTAATTTCAAGAGAAAAAGAAATTAAAACGGGAGATGAGGCCAATTGATGACGTGTCATGATGGTGGGCTATGGCTGAAGAAATTCTTTATCTTTTAGACGTTTTCTCTTTTTTGGTCCATCGTCTTTCATATAGAGATGGAGTGAAAATGAGTTAATTCTATGTTTTTATGTTTCTTGGCTTTTTCCCCTCCTTTTCGGTACTAGTTGTTATATACATTACTCCTAGTATCTTTAACTTTTCACTTTGTCATATACATATATATATATATATATTACTTTTGAGACTCATCACTTTTTCTCTGTTAGTCCTCGTCATCCATATAATTTACACTTTCTTGAATATGATGATCCACCAACACTTCTCTCTTTATCAACTGAGAGTTTTCTGCTGTTTATGCTGCCGGCAAATTCTGAAACAGTCTCTCTTTTTAGCTTTCTATGTGTCACCAGAATTATTGCTACACTATTGCTTGCATGCCTGCATTTAGTACCCGTGGCAGAGTCAGGATTTTTGTTAACAAGTTCAAAATATAGAAAAAGTAAACATACAAAGAAGATAAAAGAGATTTTAACATTTATTTTATATACGGACAAGCCACCATATGGCGAAAATGCATTTAGAAAAACATTTATTATATATAACATAAAAAATAAAATTTTAACCTTACACCCTGCACCTTGTTCCGCCCCTAATTTATTAATTAGTACGAGTAGTTCATTTCATTTCATTCTGGGCCACAACTGAAATATTAGTTTCAATCAGTGTTTGAGTTAACTATGACTGAGCTGATTATTTTGGTAACAGTTACTCTTTATGTGACATACTTTTTTTTTTACTCTGTCCATGTAACCTTCCAATAATTGGAAACATTTTAATTTTAAAATTCTATTCTTATAGTTAATGAAATGATTTATGGTCATACAAATTGAGTTGAGTCAAATGGTGTCACATAAATTAAAATGAAAAACTCCAATACGGTTTCCCCCTTTTTTTTCTTTTAGTTTGGAGTGCAACAGGACAGAACACTGAGCACAGCATGGTCCTGAAGAACATGGAAATGAAATTGCAGTGTTTAGCTGTAACAGAAAACTAAAGGGCTCTCTGTATGTATGCATTGCAAGATGTGATGTTCCATTTTGGCTCTTTCGGGTGCCTGATATACGGTTAATTATGGCTTTTAATTTGTCAATGCCTTTGTTTCAATTTATCTAGGCATGATTATTATTCTAGATCAATATAAAAAAAAAGCAGGTTCTAGGGCAAGTGAATGAAAGCAGTCTCTTTTAAAGAGAGTTAGAAAAGCCAATCCAGTTGTTTCCTTGCAGCCAGTGGATGAGAGTGCCCTTACATATAGTTCCAGGCCAGTTCCTGTTTAAGTTGGAGTTTCCTATGCTTAAAGAGTTTTACAAAAAAATATAATTAAAAAAAAGTTAGAGATATTTATGTGGTATAAATTGAAACAGATAAATTTCAATTTACTATTGGGTCTTCAAGATTCGGTTGAAGATAGGTTTACCGTGTGAAAGACATACAAAGTGAAGGATAAATCTGGCAAAAATTAGGTGTAATGGCTAGTTTTGGGACTGCCTATTTACCACCATTTAAAATATAAATTAGATATAACCAATTTTAAGGAACATTCATCTTATTAATCATCGATATGAGATTTTTTCATTCTTCGATAGGCTTAAACCGTCAATTTTTAAACCCCAACATTATTTATTGGAGTTCGCTCATTGTGCTCTGCTAAACTTCTCTTGAGTGGCAGAATAAGATTATTTTCACAAAGTGGTTCAAAATATTAAAAAGTAAATACACGAATAAGTCGAAAAAATTTAATATTTATTATATAAATAAAAAAATAATTTTAACTTTGTACATACAACACAATTTTTCAAGAGAATTTGAATGAACTTCTTATTCCAACCGGACTCTAGCCCTATTTTCAAGTAGTAAAATTTGCACATTATCATATGAGACAAATGAAACGTCATTTAAAGAGCTCAATTTTTTCGTTTTTCTATGTCCATGGCTACTCTGTTTCATTTATTCCTTCTGTTAATTGCCAGAATATGGGGATATTAATCATATGGAAAGCTATTGGATAGAAAATAATACATTGTACTATGATGAGACACAAACATATTTTGATTGAAAATGACGGACTAATATTCTAGTATCAGTTGAAATAAAGGTTGGGCTTGTAGTGTTGATCCATTTAAATGGCCCACGAAGCAGATGAAATGGCCTGACCATTATACTATTGAAGCCCATAACACTGGCATGAACAAGGAAATTGCTTTCATGATTATGCAGATAGTTATAAATATGGAAAAAGTGCAAAAATCCTACCTTTTAGTTTACTTATTACCATTATCCTCTATAAGTTTTACAAATCTCTAAAATTCCTCATTTTCGCGCATCAGATTAGTGTATCTCGCGCATCAGATTAGTGTATCTCGCGCATCAGATTAGTGTGTCTCGCGCATCAGATAGTGTCTCATTTATAAAATGTACATCAGATTAGTGTATCTCGCGCATTAGATTAGTGTATCTCGCGCATCAGATAGTGTATCATGTATAAAATGTACATCAGTTTAGTGTATCATGTATAAAAGGTAATGTATCTTACTTAATGATTAATGTATCTTGCGCATCAGATTAATGTATCAGCACTTATATTATTGTATCCATTTTGAGGGATTTCTGTAATTATAAGGTTCTAAGGGATAAATTGTAATTTTTCCTTAAAAGTATGTGATTTCTGTAATTTGCCCTAAAAATATTCGGTATGGTTCATGAGTAATTCAAAAGTACAGTTAGGTTGCATATCATACTCCCTTCGTTTTATTTTATGTGGCATTTTTCAGATTTCAAGATTCAAACGAATCTATCTTTGACCGTAAGTTTTTCATAGATTCTTTAAATATTTTGAATTATCAATTATTGTGACTTATAGTACTTTCTACGTAGTTTACAAATATATAATTTTCATTTCAAGAAATTTGAAAATTTCATGCGCAAAATCCCGGTCAAATTTAAACTGGTTGACTCTCGAAAAACGAAAAGTGCCACATAAATTGGGACAGAGTATGTAATACTTATAATTTTATTTTTTTAGTCGAGGGTCTTTATTCGAAAACAACCTCTCTATCTCAGCCTTAAGATAATGGTAAATACACTACCCAAATTTGAAATCACTGGAATAATACACACACTTCAAATCAAATCCGAGTCACCTAAAATAAAATAAGTCAATAAAAATGCTACTCCCTCTGTTTCAAAAAGAATGACTTCCTTTCCTTTTTAGTTTGTTTAAAAAAGAATGACCTCTTTCCTTTTTTGGTAACATTTTACGTTTAGCTTTCCATGTGGCATGTTTAAGACCACAAGATTAAGGATAATTTTGTACATTTGACATAACTTTAATTTAGGACCACAAGATTCAAAAGCCTTCTATAATTTCCTAAACTCCGTGTCAAGTCAAACCAGGTCACTCTTTTTGAAACGGAGGGAGTATATATTTGTCATTGATTGTGAAGCTAGCTAGCTAGGTAGACAGAAAAGTCGTCATGCACAATACATTAACGTGTATACACAGTTCTCGTATAGTCACACTGCTTTAATTATCGTCTTATACCCCAAAAAAAAGTCTACACAAATGAAAGGGATCGGTGCATGTGGGTCGGAAGTAGGCAGTGTGGTTGATCAAAATTTAAACAAACTTTGTATTGCATGGGAAGACAAATAATTAATCAGCATTCAATTAATAATAAATTGTTCAACAGTAAACCGACCCCATCAAGACCATAAAATATGTAAAATAACGTGCAAGAAATCCCCAATTAATTAATCATGATTTTGAAACTATTTGTCCAAGTGTACCATTAAAAAAATGTCCTTAATTTTTGCTTAATCAATCTACTGATATATTTTACGTACCACAGCTTAATAATTGAAGGAAGTACTTCAATTGCTACATGGCTAATTGCTTTCAGGTTTCTTCCAAGGCTTAAACATATCTCTAATTAGATTCTGCCAAATAGACTAAAAAGTGATAATTTTCTTGGTACGTTTATTTTGTGGATTTACTATATGTTTTACACAGAATCGTCGGTGTAAATTAAACATTTTTTTTTACTATCGTTGTATGAAGTCATTCAATGGATATTCATAGATAAACATTTTTATCGTAGAATATGAAATATTGAAAATAAGATATACTAATATACTTATTATTATTATTATTATTATTATTATTATTATTATTATTATTATATGTATTGGTAGGGAGGTGTGCAAAAAGTTGGTTGAAGTGTATAAGCATTAAATCTTGACAGTTTTCTCCAACAAGATTCAGCTTCACTTTCTCTCGGCAAATGATCATAATTTATACTTGCATTAGAAGTCTCTTTCAACATCTGTATGTCCCATTTAATCAACATATACATGTCCCATTCAACTAAGCGTATAGATTTGTATGTATAGACATAATACACAAACATATTCTTTAACTTGGTCATAGCTGATGACATCTATACTCTTTAACTTTAGGTGTGCTCCAGTCGATACTTACATTTGTCTAAATTCAAATGAGTAGACACATGCATCCTACCTCCTACATAAATTGTATGCCTTCCAATTGACTCAAAAAATGGGACAAAGTACGTACGTCGGCAAATTGCATAAGTTCCATGATTACTGCGCCGTAACAATAATATTTTTCTTATGTGAAATTGGTAGATATCATTTTAAAAAAAAGTATATGAAGACGTAGTAGAGGTTTGATGATAAATCGTTCCACTATCACTCTTAACCAGCTCAAGAAAAATTATGTGAACTTGAATTGGATGTTAGACCAAAATATAGTAGCATGGTAGATAAAGAGTTGATAGTCATATATAGCTAGATTTGAAGAAGAGAAATATCTAATTTAGAGGTAAGAATAAGGGGTAATTTGATAAATTCTGAGGTAGATTCAAGTTTTATCATGAAGTAGTTCACCTCATTTTAATGCAAGATAAACTTGTTAGCTAAAATGAATGAGACTTCACTGAATAATATAATTGTAGTCAGAAGGCCCTCTTCATTGAACTACCTACTATATATGGTTGTCACCTGTCAATATCATATTTTGGTTCTTATAAACGTGAATTGCGGCCACAACATTATTTCAACTTGCAATATACAATTCATCATAATTATATGTTATCAAGGCAAGACAAATAGCAATATTCACGGCATACAACTGACAAAAGTTGTGGTGAAATGATAAGTACTTCATCGTCACATTTATCCTTAAACATAAGTTTTGGATTAAAGCTCTGTTAGAGTAAACCAACAAGCTCTGCAGTATGAGATCTTCTTTATTAGGGAGTGCTTTACTTGAACTTGAAATACGAATACTGAACTTTGAAAACAAAAAAATGTCCAATACAAGAAATACGATCATTGTTGGAAATTCATTTGGTCACCACTCACCACAAAAGATTGGGGTTTTAGGGAGTTTTTAGAAGCAACTATATGGGCATTGTTGCGACTGACTTATTATATTCTAAAATGCTTGTTAATAAAGAAAAATGAATTTTGGGTCTAATTTTAGAGGTGACGATTGTTCGACTCATACTAAAGAGACTTTTCACACTAGGGGCGGAGCTAGTATTGGTCCTCTGTTTCTTTCTTTCTTGTTTTGGTTTGTGAGGCTTGGGGTTGTTTAGTCGTTTACTGCATAAGAAGATGATACAAGTACGTCAACTAGTTCACAGAGATACACTTAAGAATAGAATTATAGCATCAATCTAGAAGTAGATGCAACTATATATACCAACTGCATATCTGTATGCATCATCATTGGTCATTGAATTTTGTATAATATAAGCTTTGTTACATTTAATGACGAACAACAGATAACAACTCAACACCTAACCGTTACTTTAAAAATCCCCTTCCTCTCATCTCTTCCACTTCACCTCTCTCCTTAATTCCTCCATACACACAAGAAATTACATTTTTCTTCAAAAGAGATGGTGAACTTGGTAGAAGCACAGAAGCCATTGTTACATGGCCTAATGAAATTGGCTGGAATCAGACCTCATAGTATAGAGATAGAACCAGGCACAATTATGAATTTTTGGGTTCCTTCTGAAACCATAATTCAAAAGACAAAGAAAAACAAAAAAATGACAACCACTACTCCTCTCTCCAACAATCAATGTGCTATTTCCCCTGAATCCACCACCAAACCCGACCCGAACAAACCCGTAGTCGTACTAATCCACGGCTTCGCTGGCGAAGGAATAGTGACGTGGCAATTTCAAATCGGTGCATTAACTAAAAAATACTCTGTTTATGTACCGGACCTACTTTTCTTCGGCGGATCAGTTACGGATAGCTCCGATAGATCCCCGGGTTTTCAAGCAGAGTGTTTGGGAAAAGGGCTGAGGAAATTGGGCGTGGAGAATTGCGTAGTGGTTGGATTTAGTTATGGAGGAATGGTGGCGTTTAAGATGGCGGAAATGTTTCCAGATTTAGTTGAGGCGTTGGTGGTGTCTGGATCGATATTGGCGATGACTGATTCGATTAGCACTACGACGCTTAATGGTTTGGGATTTTCGTCTTCGTCGGAGCTGCTGCTGCCTACTTCTGTTAAGGGTCTTAAGGCCCTGCTAAAAGTGGCTGCTTATAAGAAGCTTTGGTTCCCTGATCGTCTTCATAGGGATTTTCTCGAGGTTAGTTCACTTCTCTTCATTTTCTTTTCTTTCGATCATGAGAATCAAAATACTTGATTTTTCATGTGAATTCTTCAATGTATAAAATATAAATATGTAATTTAATTACAGTAGTTAGTTTGTTGTCACAGTATAGTATATAATTACGTGTGGCTTTACTGAATCAGTTTATGGCAAACAAATTGTTCATACTTTGAAAGTTTGGTAGAGGCATCATTATATACAACAGTAAAAGTCTAACTATTTTTCTTTGCCAACAAATGATAAAAAAGGGAAAATAAGAGAGGAGAGACTGTAAGCCCAATTGAATTCATTAATAAGTTGACGAAATTATGGCATACATTTTCCCACAAGGCCATAACTTGAAGATTTGCATCATTTTACACATTTGTCAACAAAGAAGGAAAAAAAAAGAGGGGGGACCACGTAGACTTGCATAATTTCTAAGTTCATTATTACACATGGCAACCAGCCATATATATGTTTCATTCTTGACATCACTGCCAGTTTGCTCAACCAACTACACCTAACCGCTTTTACCGTTTTACGACCAACTATCTTCTTCTTTTTTAACTAAATTTTTATCGACATATCAAAAGTGCTGATATTAAAAAAAATAAAAATTCATACATATATATGCCAATGACTTTAATAAACCAAGTGACTAAAAGCCCGTTTCAGTCACTTCGTGAATTTCAAACCCGTTAGTGCAAGACAAATGAAATTCGAAGTTTCTTAACCAAATTCTTGAATGTCTCTCAAGTTTCTTTCGATAATATTAAAATAGTAGGTTCATAACTTGGTGAGATAAAGATTAATAATCCTGGGGAGGAATTTTTGTAGTTATGTTAATACGAGTATGAAACAACATTGATGTCATCGTTGTGATTCATATCTAAAATGTAAAGTTTTAACCGAAGCAAAGGATCTTATTCCCTCACTTAACAATATGTCAGGTAATGTTCACCAACAGAAAGGAAAGAGGAGAGCTGCTAGAAGGCTTGGTGGTGAGCAACAAAGACACAACTATTCCAAATTTTCCACAGGTAATTGGAATTTCGTGAGTTCTACTCTTCAATATTTCACACAAAGAACTAGGAAACGTATCGAGTGCTTTTTCCATTTTGTTTTGACAGAGAATACATCTCCTCTGGGGTGAGAATGATCAAATTTTCAATTTGGAGCTTGCTCAGAACATGAAACAGTAAGTTTTCAGGCTTGACATTATAAACTCAAACAAACATATGAGCTCCAAGAGTAGTATACAAGATCTCACATTAGAAACTTATTTACATAGAAGTTATAGTAATAAGTAGTTCAGTAATGCACCATTTTGAAATATGGCCCGTGTATATAATTTAAACTACTACATCAATAATAATTTAGTACAAGTGCCACAGAGAATTTGAATAAACCTGATGATTGTTTTGCATTACTTGATGACAGTCAACTAGGTGAGAAGACTACATTTCATGGCATAGACAAGGCAGGCCATCTGGTTCACCTAGAACGACCTTGCGTTTATAACAAGTGTCTCAAGCAGTTCCTTACATCCCTGCATGCAGAAAAAGCCCAAAATTGAAGGACAGTACTGCAAAGTTCACTATCGTATTATCATGCAACTTTTTGTCTACGAAAAGGAAAACAACTATGTGTTTCCTCTGTAATATTAGTTACTATGTAATTTGGGTTCAGAATTTGAAATTGTTGTCTTGAACAAATATATACAAATATGTATTGCAAATTGCAGATGTTAGCTCCACAAGCACTAGCAGTACACGAGAAGAACTTCTTGGACAAGACAATATATAGTGGTACATGGTAAAGTGGAACAAACTTGTTCCATTTACTCGTCTTACTGCAATTTTATTTTGTATCATCTGAAGGACTGCTGAATTTCTTCCAGTGTTTTTCCTTTGGTTTCTGGAACCCAAAGCCTCACAAAAACCACTGTAAAAGCTGATACCAGTGCATAGATAGCGAATGTTCCTGCCAAATTTACAGTCTTTAGAGTCACTCCAAGCATGGTGCGAATACCAATAGAGAAATGGAGAGAGAGAGAGAGAGAAACCTCCTTTACTCCAAGTTAAAAGCAAATTTGCTGTCATTGTAACAATCCATGCTGAAAACCAATTGGCCAAAGTTGCAACACTGCCACCCAGACTTTTGATGCTTACAGGCAGAATCTGCACAACCAATTAAAAACTTGACTGCCTCAAGAGATGGTAAACAGAACACTCTTCCTATTGGCATGCAATAGGGCTATTTATTATAGCAGTGAGGCTCTTGAATCCCCAAAAATAAAGAGAATCATAAAACCTATGCTAGTGTCCTTGAAGAACATCTCAAGTTCAGTAAGAATATTTTCTAGGAAGAAAGTTTGAACCAAAAATCTGTCCTGGCAGTTACTTAATATGTTAAAGAAACCTGCAATAATGCTTGATCTTCCTTTAAAACTAACATCATCACCTTTAACATGGGTGATCTTTATGTTAGTTTTCCTCAAATTTCTCAACCACGTTCTCCAGAGAATGTTGCAAGTTTCATCTATGCTCTATTTTTAATTATGTTTAGGAAAATATATTTTTCCTGGTCTCCTGAACAATAGATTAGCTTTGTTATACCTCAGACATTATGATCCAAGGTATGGATCCCAATCCTACACCAAATGCCATCACCCAGGCCTGTAAAAATTAATATGTAAAGGGTCTCAGCTATGCCAGAATGAACCAATAGAACAGAGATGAGAGCAGGAGGAGGGGGGGGGGG